>JAVTVY010020189.1:0-78111 GCA_036873755.1 Hanleya hanleyi
GATGGAAGTTGAGAGACAGACGTCACGATAAGGTCCGTCTCTTCATCGTCGGATGAGGATGAAATAGATGGTAATATCTCGAGGTCCTCCCGAGCCTTCAGCGTCGACGCCTTCTTCGCTAGTTTTGCGGCAGAGGCAGCAGCCCCAGGCCTGGCGATTCTTCTCTTTGATGATGTTGCGTTGCGGGCTGCTGCCTTTTTGAAGGAGAAGATGGATGAAGGCGCTTCCTCTAGCAAGGGCGTACCCGGACTCTTTGCTCTAACACCTGTCCCCTGCAACGACGGCTTTGTAGCCTTCCGCTTCAATGGTGAACCGGCACAATCACATATGTGACTGTTGTACGACGTTTCATCCATGGTCTGGTATTTACACCATGGGCAGCCGAAGATTTCATGGCCATGCCCCTCCCGCTCGGCAGCCGGACATCCACTCATTCTGTGTCACCACAAGCTTTGTCTTTGTTTGTAAATCTTTCCACAGGGACACCAATGTATCCGTGGCCTCATTAGATTACTGTAAATAAGAAAATATCATTATTCTGTATTTCCTCATTTGTTTGTTTGTTCAATTTTCCATTAAAGTTTTGTCACCTTCAACTGTGTGTTTCTATTTTTCTAGTGGTTAGATTGTGTTACTGTCCAAGGTTGGAAACTGATGCCATTATATGGTTTTAATCGGTCGAAATGAACCACTTTCACCCTAGAGTTTAGACTTTTCTGTATCCGATATACAGTGTCATCCAGTTTTCCTATTACTAGAAAAGGACCATCCCAATTGCAAGACAGTTTACGAGATAAATTTCGCTTTCGTGTAGTGTTATATAACCACACAGCTTCTCCAACTTTGTATGGGCTGCCTTTATTACATCGATCGTAATTTCGTTTTTGTCGTACGATATTCTTTGCTTGTGCAGATCTGGCTCTCTCATAGGCAGCTTCGAGCCGTTCCCATAATTCTGCAGCATATTCACTTCCAACAGCGGTTGACATAGCAGGTGGACGACCCGTGACGATATCCAGTGGCAGGTCAATTTCTCTACCAAGTATCATCATGTTGGGGGTTTCTTGCGTGACATTATGAACCGAAGAACGGTATGCCATAAGTGCAAATGGCAATTGTTCATCCCAGTTCTTTTGATTTTTGTCTACCATCATGGCGAGACGATCAGCAAGAGTACGATTAAATCTCTCAACCATGCCATTGGACTGAGGATGATAAGGAGTGGTCCTTGTCTTTTCAATCTCCAGCAGTTGGCAGACCTCCTGAAAGAGATGAGATTCAAAATTTGTACCCTGATCCGAGTGAAGCTGACGTGGCACTCCAAATCTACAAATGAATTCCCTGACCAATTTGTTAGCTACAGTTTCAGCTTCCTGGTTGCGAAGAGCGTAAGCCTCCACCCATCTAGTGAAATAATCCTTTACTACAAGGATGTACTGGTTTCCTTTCTTTGATTTTGGCAAAGGTCCTAAAATATCAATGGAGATACGTTCGAGAGGAGAACCAACAGTGTATTGTTGCAACGATGCTCTTGAACGTTGTGGAGGAGATTTCCGGGAGGCACATATGTCACACTGCTTGCACCATAGTTTCACATCTGCAGCCATATCAGACCAATGAAAGCGCTGTTTGACCTTCTGGAGTATCTTTTTATAGCCAAGATGTCCTGCAGTCTTTGATGCATGAAGCTGATGGAAAACTTGCCTTCTGTAATCCGCAGGTACTATTAACTGAAGGTGAGACTGTGAACCATCATCGCTTTCCCATTTGCGATACAAGACTTCATTGTGAAACAACAACCTGTCCCACTGAGACCAGTACAGTTTGACTGCTTTCCCAAATGATGAAACCTCAGGCCATTTTGGTCGCTCAGTGAGATGCTTCTTCGAAGAAATGATCCATTTCAGACCAGGATCTTTCTGCTGAGCCTCTGCTAACTTCGCACTTGACCAATGTTGCTCTACTCCTGGTTCGTAAACTTCACTTTCTTTAGAAGTTGCAGCTGTCATCTTTTGTCTTCGTGTAGTGACAGCTATCACATGACCTTCTGTTGGTTGTTTCGTAAACTTGTTGACATATTTTCGACGCCTGGGAAACCTCTGTGGATATCCCCAAGACTTGGGCACCCATTTGATTTTGGTTACCGTTGTTTCAATTGGTCCTGAATGATCTGTTTGGACTAAAGCATCAACAGTCACCTTTGCGGATGGTGGGTCGATGTTGGAAACTGTCTCGGTGTAGCCCATCTTGTCACACCAACTACAGGGCACTCGGGACATTGCATCAGCATTTCCATGCTGCCTCCCGGGTCTGTGGATAATTTCATAGTCATAGATGCTCAAGAGACTCAACCATCTTGCCATTTGACCTTCTGGCTCTTTGAAATTCATAAGCCATCTCAAAGCACTGTGGTCAGTCCGAATAATGAAATGTCTTCCATAGAGATAATACCGAAAATTCTTGACAAAATAGACAACTGCCAAAAGTTCTCTCCTTGCCACACAATAATTTCTCTCCGGCTTACTAAGAACCCTGCTAGCATAGGCAATCACCTTCTCTTGTCCACCCTGTGATTGAGACAGTACAGCTCCGATCCCGTAGCAACTAGCATGGGTGTCCAGGATGAAATCTCCATGTGAACTTGGATATGCCAGGATAGGACTGTTGACCAACCTATTTTGTAGCTCCCTAAAAGCGACGTCACATTCTCTCGACCATTTGAATTCTCTGCTAACCTCTGTCAACTCATGAAGAGGTTTGGCGATGGATGCAAAGTTGGCTATGAAACGTCTGTAATACGAAGCTAGACCAAGAAAACTACGAACTTCACGAGGCGATGTTGGAACTGGCCATTTCTCTACAACCTGCATCTTCTCTGGATCGGTCGACACTCCCTCTGAAGAAACCACATGTCCCAAGTAGTTAACTTCCTGTTGAAGCAAGTGACATTTCTTTGGCTTCAACTTCAAACCAGCTTCACGGAGTCTATTGAAAACTTTCCTCAAGTTGATGATGGCCTCGTCGAGGGTTTTCCCGAATACAATGATGTCGTCTAGATACACAAGACAAATGTCCCATTGGTAACCAGCAAGAACCATCTCCATAATTACAACACATATAAGGGAAGTGGGAAGAGGTGCCGACATACTGACTGCGTCACATGACTTCACAGAATAGTCTTCTGGTTAACCTATTCTAAAGCACATACCAAGAATCTAACGATTCGTGATATGTGTTGTATCTCAGGTACGCTTTTATTGTACCTGTTCATGTGGCAACTTGGATGATATGACCACATGGCCCCTAGCACCGGCATAAGCGGTATTAGATACAAATCTAGAGAGCTGTGATGGAAATGCTCTGACAACTCGTATACTGGTAATTGGTGAGCTGTTTCGCTGTGACAACTCGTACATTGGAGATTGGTGAGCTGTATCGTCGTCAGATGTAAATGACGGCAATTAACACAAGAGACTAGTCTGTAAGGCCCGATGTCGACCCAGCATCAACTTCCCACAAATGCCAACATATATCAAAGACCAGAAGGTCTGTACAGGGGGCGGGCATCGAGGACGAAACGTCCACCAGCAGAATCTCGCCATATACAGGTAAAAATTACAACACATATAAGGGAAGTGGGAAGAGGTGCCGACATACTGACTGCGTCACATGACTTCACAGAATAGTTCTCTGGTTAACCTATTCTAAAGCACATACCAAGAATCTAACGATTCGTGATATGTGTTGTATCTCAGGTACGCTTTTATTGTACCTGTTCATGTGGCGCATTGCATAAGCCAAAGGGCATCACCTTGAACTGCCAGAGACCACTTCTCGTAGTAAAGGCTGACTTTTGTCTGGCATCATCATCTAATTCCACTTGCCAGTAACCACTTGAAAGATCCAGAGTTGTGAACCATTTTGCACCATGTAAGGAGTTAAGTGAATCATCGGTTCGGGGAAGAGGATAGGCATCTTTTATTGTTACCTGGTTCAATCTTCTGTAGTCCACACAGAATCGTATGCTACCATCCTTCTTGGTTACCAAGACAGTGGGTGAAGCCCAAGGATTGGACGACCTTTCTATAATGTTCCGGTTTAACATATCCTTAACCTGTTGGTAAGCCTCTTCTTGCTTATGTATTGGTAAGCGTCGAGGTGGTTGTCTCAACGGTGGTGCATTACTAGTGTTGATAGAGTGTTTTACACATTTCGCTTGTCCTAAATCAGCATCACTTTCTGCGAATATGTCCCTGTACTCAAGCAGCAGAGCCTTTACCTTGCATTTATCTTCTGGAACCATACCTTCAGTACTACTGGTATACAACGGCTTCAAATGCTCAGGTAAATCCTGTAATGATGGCCGGTCACTACCACAACAAATGGATGAATTCTGTACCCCAATACTATTACTCAGGGCACCATCCTCAGATGACTCCTCTGCACTAACTCCGAGGTTGTAACCCGGCAAAAACTCCACAAAAACACATGTGGACACAACTGGGCTCGCAATTGCTGCTTTTGTACCTTCACACACAGTTTCAGGTTCGTTTCCAAGGTTCATTACAACCAGTGGATAGAACTCTCCATCACTGTCAGCAAGCGTTTTTCCGAACAGCAACCCATCTTTAGGTGCTCCTGGTAATGGTTCACAAAGAGTCCATTTACCGACGTTACCTATGTCATTCTTTTCAAGATGACTTGGAATTATAACCTGTTGGCCAGGTGGAATTGTCACCGTTTGACTAACAATCAGTTGGCACTGCTCATTGACCACTGATAACCGGCACAGGTCAGACTCCTACTCTTCAGGTGGATATCGCAATTGAATTTTACCAAAAAGTCCATTCCAAGAATACCATCGTTTCGAAAGTCTGCAATGATGACATCCATAGGTGTTGAATACGGGAGAATTCCGAAGTCCAACTTACATGTCCCAATGATATTCAGAGGTGTATGGTCTGCTGCAGAAGCTTCAAAGAAACTGGTCTAATCTCTGGCCGATGCTCCAATGGTATTGTAGAGAAGAACTTACTTGATAAAAGAGTAACTGAAACCCCAGTGTCAATGAGAAACTGAATGTCAAAGTTACTTATTTGACCAGGAATAAATAGGCCACTCTCTGCTTTCTTCAATCCCACTTCCAACACAGGACATTTATCTCCTGGTTTATTTTGTAAGCTTTCTTCACTTCCCAAAGAGTCATTGTTGGTACGAGGCAACGGTGAATTTACAACCCACCTTGGCCTCGACAAGTCGGTTGTGGGCCGTTTTCCGTCTGACGTGGTTGCTGTTCATTACGGTTCCCTCTGTTATGGCACCGAGAGCTATAATGCCCGAATTTGAGACAATTGAAACATTGTACATCAGCCAACGGAGGTGTTGGCGGCTGGCGTGGTTGGCTTTCGGAGTGCTGACCCAGCTGACTTTGCATTCTTGTCAGCTGCTTTAACTGATCCTCTATTTTCTTCACTCGGTTTTCCAGACTGATTTCTGTTGTTTCTTTGACTATCTCCCGAACATACTTCCTTGATGTGGAACCACTTCGCTGTGCTTCCATTTTCTTGTAACCTTCGTACTCCAAAGCAATGGTTACAGCAGTTTGGAGACTCTCTGGTTTACCTCTGTAAACTTGCATACGCATTTCTGCGTCGTCGATTGCATGTATAAAATGGATCTTAGCCAATCGATCTTGTTGGGGTTTCCGTTTTTCCACCTTGAAGTCTGAAGCTGTTTTATTTACCCGCAAACTTGTACCAAAAGATACATGCATTGATTTGTTTATATATAATTCCAAACTAAAGTTTACTTCTACATTCAGATATCTTGGTATGATATTCGATAAAAGATTAACCTGGGCTGACCATATTGACAGCTTGATTATTAAGTGCAAAAAATGCATTAATATTATGCGTACTGTGTCCGCTTCGTCTTGGGGTGCTGACAAAAAGTCCTTACTTCTCATGTATAGAAGTCTAATTAGATCACGCCTTGACTATGGGGCCCAGGCGTATTCTTCTTGTTCTAGCCACCTTAAGGCGAAGCTGGATTCTGTACAGTGCCAGGCTTTACGAATATGTACGGGGGGTATGAGGTCTACACCTTTAAATGTCTTGCAAGTTGCGTGTAGAGAATTGCCATTGAGCATTAGAAGGAAAATGCAATGTCTTAAGTTTCTATTTAAGCTGAAGGGTTCTGTGTCCAACTCATCTTCCTATCTTACCGAGGACACTTGGCATAACAGACTACACGAAAAGTCGGCGAAGCGTGACACAGAGCCCTTCAGCCTCAGATGCAAAAAAATGATGGAACAGTTCTCAGTGGGTGGTATTGGTTTATTAAAACAACTACCCTTACCAGCCCCCCCATGGAAGTTGGAACTACCATTTATCTCGACTTACATCAGCAAGACAATTAAAAAATCAGACCCTCCGCATATTATTGAATCCTGTGCCAGGGAACACATACATCATAACTGGTCACAGTATCTACAGGTATTTACTGACGGCTCTAAGTGTCCGGACAACGGGAAAACTGGGGCAGCTTTCTGTGTGCCGGAGTTTAAATACTCTGCATCCTATAGATTATCAGACCATATATCTGTTTTCACTACTGAGCTCATAGCAATTCTTATGGCTTTACGCTGGTTAGGCGAGTCCAAGCCATCAAGAGTTGTTATTTTGACAGACTCTCTAAGTGCATTACAGGCATTTATCAATTACAATTATTCAAAATGTTCCAGTATTTTATATGAAATACTTTTTACAGTATCATCCTTACGCCACCAGAGTGTTTTAGTGTTTTTCGAATGGATTCCGGGACACTGCGGATTAAGGGGAAATGATTGGGCCGACTCCCTTGCTAAGTCGGCTTTGTCTTTCCCCACAGTTACAATCCAAGTTGGGCTGACTGTATCGGAGGCTATGTCCCACGTAAAACCTGAATTTTACCGTATGTGGCAAGAGGAGTGGGACTCGTCTGATAAGGGGCGTTTTTACCACAGTTTTAATCCTCAAGTTAAGTCAGGGTCTGACTTTAGTATGCCCTCCAGAGTACAGGATGTCCAGCTCTTCAGACTGAAGTCTGGACACATTCCGTTAAACACTTACTTGCACAGACTCCGTATACACCCTACAGGGCATTGTGACACATGCGGTGTCCCGGAAGATATCCAGCATTTTTTATTTTCCTGTACCCGTTTTACGGTTGTCAGACGACAAATGCTGTTAAAACTTACATCAACAGGTATGAATACGTTTAATTTAACTTCAGTTTTAAACCCTGGGCAAAACCGTGTGCGAGTGTTCAAAGCTCTGACAGAATTTATTGTCAAATCGAATAGATTCTAGGTGACATAGCCTAAATAATGTTGAAATACTCATACACTTATGTTAAGTTTTAAATATCTCTATTCCTCGTCGGCAAATAGTGGCAGAGTTGGATTACACTACTGATCTCATCTCAGTTCACTACTGATCTCATAGCAATTCTTATGGCTTTACGCTAGTAGGCGAGTCCAAGCCATCAAGAGTTGTTATTTTGACAGACTCTCTCTCTCCAGTATTTTATATGAAATACTAAGTACAGTATCATCCTTACGCCACCAGAGTAGAGATATCATACCAAAGTTCAATTTTTATTACACACATATGGTTATGTCTGCATTAATAATGAGCACAATTCATTGGCCTTTTTAATTTCCTTTTATTGTATTTCATTTATTTATCTATTTATTTATTTATTTATTTATTTCCGGGGTCGTTGGGAGATTTACATTATAGCTGTTATCATATTGAAAATGCTTGAGTTTTCCATGCATGGTTGTTCTTAAGTTATACAATATCTTTAACTCTTGCATGGATATCTAAGTTTTGCATGTCCAATTTTCAGCATGACTTGTTAACTTCTTGTTGTTTTCTTGAAATGGTAGCTTTCCGCACTCCTTTCCGTTTCTATACTGTCCTATTTAACAAATAACCCTCCATAACTTATTCCATGTACAACATCTATATCACGATGTTTGCATGATTAACTTATTTTCCCTTAGATTTATTTATTTAGTCCATCTGTTTTTTGTAAAGAGCAAATTCAAAGTTAAGTTCTGGCGTACATAAACCTAATCTTATTAGGTTTGAACACGCCATCCAAATTCAAATTAGTAGTAGTAGTAGATCTTGTTGCTCAGAAGACATGTCCGCGCGTAAGCCAGTGTAGCTAGCTTTCCTATAGCTTGCCCCAACTCTCGTAATGTCTCCTTGTTTCCTCGACGACGACTTCTGATTTCTGCTAGATACAGTTCAGACTGACCAGATGGGACAAATCTTGAATTCAAGACCTCTACTAATCGTTAGATTCTTGGTATGTGCTTTAGAATAGGCTAACCGGAAGACTATACTGTGAGGTCATGTGACTCTGTCAGTATGTCGGCACCTCTACGCACTTCCCTTATACGTGTTGTAATAGTCACGTTGTTCCCATTCGTTGAGTGTGCATACCAACTGATGTGCTGCACCTTTCAGATGTGTGAAGAGAAAGACTGCATTTTCTCTACTGTTCCAAGAGTTTATTCTTGCAATGGCGTTGAAAACTTGGAGGTACTTCTTCCAGGATGCATCTCCACTGTACATCTCGGGTTTCAGATTTCGACGTTGCACGTGAGACCAGTCCCCGCCACCAGTCTCGCGTGGACTGGAGGCGATTCCGGCCGTTCACCACCATGAACAGGTGATCGGAAAGTTACTTCAGCATCAGAACTGATGTCGTGCTGTTCAACCGTTTTGGACGTGATGGTTCGACTGTAAGCCTTGCACTGTAAGCGTATATGTAATTATGATACTTCACGAAGGTTCACGATGACAACTTTACACAGTCTAGAATACAGCTATCCCAGAATGCAACAATCCCACCGCTGCCACCAATTGTAGCGGTTTTTTACTGGGACAAGGTCCCCCTATTGGTAAACTCGTATAACCACTAATGTTCTTGAATGCTGCCACCACCTATTTTTCACATAAAATAGTAAAGTAACTGGATTTCTTGTATCCTTAACTTTATCCTTGTATCCTTAATATCTTTCACCTGCTGTATCGCTCTCGTTGTATCGGAATCCTACGTTTCAGCTTAATTTTACTTGGATGACACCGTCATGTAACTGTAACTGGTTAATTGATGATGCTCCTTTTCTACTCATCTAATTTGAATGTTCGAGTTGGCTCATTTCTACACTACTGATCCATCAGTAACAGTAAACAACTGTTCACCAAACGCTATATAGACGATCTTCTCGCTGTGGATAACCGCTATATAAATGAGGCAGTGAAGGATATATATCCACCTTCACTGGATTTGAAGGAAACTACAGATAGCCCTACAGGCACATCATATTTAGATCTATATCTCTATAAAATGAAGCGGGCATTCTCTCTCGTCGACTTTATGACAAAAGAGATGATTACAATTTCGACATCGTAAACTATCCCTTTCTGGACAGTGATATTCCAGTGGGACCTGCATATGGCGTATACATATCACGCCTAGTAGCATTTGCTAGATCCTGTGTTAAATGTGACGATTTTAATCAACATCACAAAACATTGTTGCAGAAACTTATAAAACAAGGCTACACCACCAAGCGCCTCCACTCAAAGTTTCTCAAATTTCGCGATACATATCGCATGCTGATAGCAAAATACGAGCGTAGCGTGCAAGATCTATGGCGTTACGTTTCGTAACTTGTGTCTAATTCCGCTTAACCCGGGGCTAGGGGCCGTATGAACCCATGTACTTCAAGATCCTCATGGTACTCATATGAACAGTCACAATCAAGCGTGACTGAGATACATCATTCTTTAGATGACGACTTTACAACGAATATTATGGATTAAGAATACTGATCAGCGATACGGATTTGATATTTTTTGAACATCATGATGTCTTGCCGGCATCATTGAAAACTGTTGACCGCTTCTCTCTTGCAGGAAACAAGCCTATGTTTTTGTATACTATGATTGTCTTTTTGAATTTGGTGCTAATACTGTTATATGGAAAATGGAATAGGTCTTTGGATTATGGACGCGGATATTCTCTAATGGACGACGGCTGGAATATGAATGACGGACTAGACGCTTGTAATTATTAGTCCAGTTACATACCAATATACGCTTACAAGTCAATGCTGACGATTATACCGGCTATTGTGTAAGTATCTTTATGTTTGTGTAAGTTTATTTTTAAGTCCAAAACTGTGACTTCTTATTTCTGTTCTTAGTCCATTAATAGTGACATTTAAATTACCAATTGTATGTTCAAATATTTCCAGGCATCAGAGTAGTCAGTTTCCAACCGGCGAACTGTACCACAATAACCAACCTCTAGTCATATATTTCAGTTCAATCAATGTTTACAGTTTATTGTAAAATCGACCAATATATATACAGTTCATCTCATGAAGTAGTGTCATCTGTTGCGATTGGAAGAATTATTATAGATGCTTAGTGGTCCGAAGATGTTTACTCAAAGTTCTGGGGACATTTGGTAATGTTCCTTTATGGTGAAAATTTCAATAATAGTAATAGCTCAGAAAATAGGAGGTACGGCTGACGTAAACTTGAGTAAGCCTGACAATATATCCTTTGCAGAATTCTAGTTGTATAAAAGTCAGCATATATTTAATTTTAATCACTACCGGTATTCTGTGAAACAGATCTTGCATTATCTTGAAAACATCTGTCAACTTCCTATGATAATCTCAGACTCATAGCAACATGTAAGCTGGAATCCCGTAAGCATGCGGCGATGTAGCATATGCCATGCTAATATCTTCATTGGCGTAAGCTGAAACCGTCAGCATCGTCAGCTGTGTCAACACCGTAAGCCAATTTTGTAATCCTGTCTATTGGGCTTAATTATGCTTACTCTATGCTTACTATTTGTCACTGCTATAAGCTAACAATATTTAACTATATTCAAATAAACAGATACTAACAACTGTATGTATATATTAATTGTTAGCTTGAGCTCCGATGTTCACTGTACAACGAGCCGGAATCGACTGAGGCCATGCCTGTCGAGCCGCTTTATATAGGGCTGAGTTGCCAACCAGTTGCCAACCAATGACCAATTCTACGGCTAAATGAAAATGCCGAATTTTGATTGGTCAAAAATCACGATACTGCAAACGCAGTGACGTAACATCTCAGACAAGCGAAGCCGACAGCAGGCTGAATCGAGAGCGCTATTTACCAAAAAGTATATCCTATTCCGAGGCAAAAATACATCTCAACTCCGATGAATCAGAAGCGGAACCAGATATCATTCGAAAGCCTATATCCTGAACTTTCCATGGATACAATTACATTCCAAGAAGAGCACTTTATAGACGAGGAGGGAAAGTTATCGCTCTCGAAATGTGCAACACGTTGCACGCAAAACTACACGCACAATTAGGCATGACTTTCACATCGCATCGGCGGGAACAGATGCCGATTTATATTTTCAATGAATGCAAGGTTGTCTTGAGAAATATGTCTCCAAGTATGATTAATTCGCGATTTTCCATCACGACAAACGAACACTCGGCTGAACAAATATGGCGAATATGGCGGCCGTATGAAGCTCGAAGTCAGAAAATTGTCGAACTTCACAAATTAATATCTCAACAATTTGAACGTCTTACATGCCGACACTTCATGACTAAATCATAAAATATATGTACTTTCTAACCTTAGGAGGATTCCTCATGAAATTATTTAGAAATAGTTCATTGGAGCACTTTTTGTGATGCACTAAAACGAAGTTGACAGCTGTTTTAGTATAGGCTGCTATGGAGTGCGCGAAAAGCCGACTCAAATATAAAAATCTATTTCTGCGTGAATATGAAACGTACAAACTTCTTACGTCAGGACAATGTTCTCCTATATATGTACTTCCTATTTCCTACAGGAATTTTCCGTAGAAAATTTATAAATGGGTTAAACTTACAAAAATGTCCGTAGGGAGGGTCTGGAAATGTCTTGCCAAAACGATGTCAAAATTACAGGCAGACGATGAAACGCCGAAAATAAACAAAGCGGGTTGTGTTAGTGAGGCTCCAGAATGTGGGTGTTCTGCAAATTGAACTAATTTTACAATTAACCTTAATATGTACTAAGTAGGTAATAATTTAAATTTTCGCCACACCATTCTGGCTTTGAACCCTAATAATAATCCGAACAATAATACAAGTCTTCCGATTTTCATTGGAAGCCTAGTAATATAAAAATTTTGACAGCAAAAACTGTATGAATCCTGGTGTACCTGTACATTATATGTCTCTTCCCATCTGTGATCAAGCAGATTCAGAGGATGAGGATACATGTGCATGTATTTTATCTTTAAACATGTACCCATTGGGCCTAATCTCTTGTGGGTGAAGAGAAAATACAAATTGTTTGGCTGGACCGAACTACATGTAGATTCCAGACAGCATCAACATCTGAGTCCCGAGCAGTACCTATAAGCATGTACCTATAAGCATGTACCTATAAGCATGTACCTTTAAACTTGTGCCTTTATGCTAGTATGCTTCAGATTGAAACTCATACACTTTGGATATCAGTTGGAGAGGAATGAAAATCCGAGGGGTTCAAGTCCCCAGACGTTGAAACAATTGATTTGACTTGGAACTGTAACTTTCAGTATAGGTACCCATCTTCACAAGTCCAGGTAAATCCTAAATCCTCGCAGAGGGTTTACCTGGACATTTTTGGTGATTCGAATGAGTTCTTGCATCGATGCTTCTATTATACAATCTCGTCCATTTCATCCCCCGCGCTTGTTCTGAATTAGCATGTCGGTATCCCAAGCCTGCGATTTTTGCTTGACATCAAAGCAGTTCGGCCCGCGATGAAATTGAAACCTGTCACATCTCATATCTCGCAGCGGGTTAGTCTAATCAACTAGCTTAGCGCGTTCACTGATTGGGTTGATTTAGAGGAACCCCTCTGATCTATTTATAACCAGAACGCGTATGAGTAACTAACCAAGCAAGTGTATCGATCCTAATAGATCGATCGATACGCTGGCCCGCGAGGATGTATCGTACCCAGCATGCAAAGCAATCCCAAGTGAGATCCAGCGGCAAGGTACCCACAATTACAGAAGATATTGTATGAAAACTAAATTTTAACTTGGCCCGCAGGTAGCGCCACCTATAGACGGGTCAGCGTGAAAAACAATCCCAAGCGAGACCTTAAAAGAATCCGTTCAGCTTTTCAAAAGTTATTGTCTGGAAACAAAATTTCAGCTTAGACCCAGTTGGCGCCACCTACAAGCAGATTGAGGCGAGGTACCCACATATCAAATTTGAGAAGAATGCGTTCAGTTTTTCAGGAGTTATTGTCCGGAAACAAATTTAACCTGGCCCCCAGGTGGCACCACCTATAGGCAGATTGGTGTGAAAAACAATCCCAAGCGAGATCTTGAGGTGAGGTACCCACATATCAAATTTGAAAAGAAACCATTCAGTTTTCCAAAAGTTATTGTCCAGAAACGAAACTGTAACTTTGGCCCGCAGGTGGCGTCACCTGTTGGCGGAGTGACGTCAAAAACAATCCCAAGCGAGATCTTGAGGTGAGGTACCCACATACCAAATTTAAAAAGAATCCGTTCAGTTTTTCAAAAGTTATTTTCCGGATATGAAATTTTAACTTTGCCCCCATGTGGCGCCACCTATAGGCGGATCGGCACGAAAAACAATCCCAAGCGAGATCTTGAGGTGAGGTACCCACACACCAAATTTGAAAAGAATCCGTTCAGTTTTTCGAAAGTTATTGTCCGGAAACAAAATTTTAACTTTGCCCCCAGGTGCCGCCACCTATACGCTGATCGGTGTGAAAAACAACCCCAAGCGAGATCTTAAGGTGGGGTAAAGCATAGCCTCATTGACGTAGTAATTTCCTGGGCACATTAAATGCTGGTAATGACACAAAACATTCAATGGGCTTGTGGTTGAGCACCCAAAAATCCTGTGCACCAAATTCGAAGTCTCCAGCTGGAACGGTTTGGCTTATATCACGTTCACATCGTCAAACATACATTTTCTGTGACGTTGCCATGGAAACCACAAAAATCATCACAATATAGCCAAATTTGATAGGCTTGTGGTTGACTACCCAACAATTTGAATAAATTTGGCAGTATGCAAATTTTAATATGTCTATTGAGAAAGTTGTAAAGTAATGTGAGAAGCACTCTCTCTATAGATGAAATAGGTTACACAAAAATGTAATCCAAGTAAACGTTGATGAACACGACAATATCTCCGTGAGCATATCATCATGGTTTATTGAGATTGCGCAAGAAATTCAAGTGAAACATCAAAAGTTGGGAGCGGAATTTTTCGCAGACATGACTGTGCGGTAATGGATCTTCCACTACACTCATTTTCGTTATGCCTGCTCCTAATCTGGAAAGTTTTATAGCATGCCGTCTATTGAAAACTGCAAGACAAGTTGATTACACAATCAATGTTCCCCCAGATGAAACTTGAAATATGACCTATTTGACGTTGAACATTTAGGCCTAGTAAGAAATCAAAGGCTTGATCTGATGTACAGAAAGATATCACGCTAACAAGTAATACACATACCTTTAGGTGGTGGTACTTTTATAAAAGCATATCCCTTGTTGGAGTATCCAATGTTGTGCACAGTTCCGCTCGGTTCTCTATGGGCATGGGCTGTAGCTGAATACACGGCCACAAAGTCACACAAATTCACCTATTAACCGAAACAAAGGAACGACATACAGGAAAAGGTAACGGATCGAAAATGCGCCGAAAGAAACACAGCTTGAGTATCTTTCACCCCCCGGCCCAGCACTCTCTCTCCCCCCTCCCCCAAAGCACGTTCCCGCCCCCTCACTCCCCCCACCACTCTCTCTCCTCCCTCCACTCCCAACACTCTCTCTCCTCCCCCACTCCCAGCACTCTCTCTCCTCCCTCCACCCGCAGCAATCTAGCTCTCTCCATCCCTATTCAACTCCAGCACACGCTCTCTCCCTCTCTCCACCCCCAGCATTCTCTCTCTCCCTCTCTCCATCCCCAGCAGTCTAGCTCTCTCCCTCCCTCTCTAACCCCAGCACTCTCTCTCCCTCTCTCCAACCCCAACATTCTCTCCCTCTCTCCATCCCCAGCACTCTAGCTCTCTCCCTCCCTATTCAACCCCAGCACTCTCTCCCTCTCTCCAACCCCATCATTCTCTCCCTCTCTCCATCCCCAGCACTCTAGCTCTCTCCCTCCCTATTCAACCCCAGCACTCTCTCTCCCTCTTTCCAACCCCAGCATTCTCTCCCTCTCTCCGACCCCAGCACTCTAGCTCTCTCCCTCCCTATTCAACCCCAGTACTCTCTCTCCCTCTCTCCAAGCCCAGCAGTCTAGCTCTCTCCACCCCTATTCAACCCCAGCACTCTCTCTCCCTCTCTCCAACCCCAGCATTCTCTCCCTCTCTCCATCCCCAGCCCTCTACTCTCCATCCTATTCAACCCTGGCAGCACTCTCTCTCCCTCTCTCCCATCCCCAGCACTCTAGCTCTCTCCCTCCCTATTCAACCCCAGCACTCTCTCTCCCTCTCTCCATCCCCAGCACTCTAGCTCTCTCCCTCCCTATTCAACCCCAGCACTCTCTCTCCCTCTCTCCAACCCCAGCATTCTCTCCCTCTCTCCATCCCCAGCACTCTAGCTCTCTCCCTCCCTATTCAACCCCAGCACTCTCTCTCTCCCCCCCCCCAGCACTCTAACTCTCTCCCTCCCTATTCAACCCCAGCACTCTCTCTCTCCCTCCCCCCCCAGCACTCTAGCTCTCTCCCTCCCTATTCAACCCCAGCACTCTCTCTCCCTCTCTCCACCCCAGCACTCTAGCTCTCTCTCCCTATTCAGTCCCAGCACTTTCTCTCCCTCGCTCCACCCCCAGCACCCTCTCTATCTCCCTCCACCTCCAGCACTCTCTTCTGCTCCCAGCACTCCCTCCCTCTCTCCCAGCAATCTGTCTCACTTCCCCCAGCATTTTCTCTCCCTCCCTCCACCCCCAATAATCTCTCTCCCTCTCTATTCACCCCCAATTTCCCCCTTAATCAAAAATGCTCCTTCAACAGATATGGAAACTACATAAATACATTTGCACTTTAGGAGTCCATGCAATTTCCATGTCAAACGGTTTGTCAGAGATAGCATTAATTAAAACCCTTTGTCTACCGTACTGATCGTTCAAGATTCTCTTCGACATACCGAAAGAGAAGCCACATACTGGAAGTGATGAATATTTTTAGACAAAGCACCCCCTCCCCCAAAGCACGTTCCCGCCCCCTCACTCCCCCCCCACCACTCTCTCTCCTCCCTCCACTCCCAACACTCTCTCTCCTCCCCCACTCCCAGCACTCTCTCTCCTCCCTCCACCCGCAGCAATCTAGCTCTCTCCATCCCTATTCAACTCCAGCACACGCTCTCTTCCTCTCTCCACCCCCAGCATTCTCTCTCTCCCTCTCCCCATCCCCAGCAGTCTAGCTCTCTCCCTCCCTCTCTAACCCCAGCACTCTCTCTCCCTCTCTCCAACCCCAGCATTCCCTCCCTCTCTCCATCCCCAGCACTCTAGCTCTCTCCCTCCCTATTCAACCCCAGCACTCTCTCTCCCTCTCTCCAACCCCAGCATTCTCTCCCTCTCTCCATCCCCAGCACTCTAGCTCTCTCCCTCCCTATTCACCCCAGCACCCCAGCACTCTCTCCCTCTCTCCAACCCCAGCATTCTCTCCCTCTCTCCATCCCCAGCACTCTAGCTCTCTCCCTCCCTATTCAACCCCAGCACTCTCTCTCCCTCTTTCCTACCCCAGCATTCTCTCCCTCTCTCCGACCTCAGCACTCTAGCTCTCTCCCTCCCTATTCAACCCCAGTACTCTCTCTCCCTCTCTCCAAGCCCAGCAGTCTAGCTCTCTCCACCCCTATTCAACCCCAGCACTCTCTCCCTCTCTCCAACCCCAGCATTCTCTCCCTCTCTCCATCCCCAGCACTCTAGCTCTCTCCATCCCTATTCAACCCCAGCACTCTCTCTCCCTCTCTCCATCCCCATCACTCTAGCTCTCTCCCTCCCTATTCAACCCCAGCACTCTCTCCCTCTCTCCAACCCCAGCATTCTCTCCCTCTCTCCATCCCCAGCACTCTAGCTCTCTCCTTCCCTATTCAACCCCAGCACTCTCTCTCCCCTTCCAGCACCTAGCCTCTCTCCTCCCTATTCAACCCCAGCACTCTCTCTCCCTCTCTCCACCCCAGCACTCTAGCTCTCTCTCCCTATTCAATCCCAGCACTTTCTCTCCCTCGCTCCACCCCCAGCACCCTCTCTCTCTCCCTCCACCTCCAGCACTCTCTTCTGCTCCCAGCACTCCCTCCCTCTCTCCCAGCAATCTGTCTCACTTCCCCCAGCATTTTCTCTCCCTCCCTCCACCCCCAATAATCTCTCTCCCTCTCTATTCACCCCCAATTTCCCCCTTAATCAAAAATGCTCCTTCAACAGATATGGAAACTACATAAATACATTTGCACTTTAGGAGTCCATGCAATTTCCATGTCAAACGGTTTGTCAGAGATAGCATTAATTAAAACCCTTTGTCTACCGTACTGATCGTTCAAGATTCTCTTTGACATACCGAAAGAGAAGCCACATACTGGAAGTGATGAATATTTTTAGACAAAAAGAAAGTAGTGGAGGATTAGGCGCTCTGTGCCACAGGATCACGTTTAGGTTACGGTTCGTTTCAGGAAGAGCAGAGAGCAGAAGTAAAGAACAGGCGCAAGAGGAGCAGGAGTAATGAGTAGGTGCAGGAGTACCGAGCCGGTGCAGAAGGAGCAGGAGTGACGAGCAGGTGCAAGAGAAGCAGGAGGGACGAGCAGGTGCAAGAGGAGCAGGAGTGACGAGCAGGTGCAAGAGGACCAGGAGCAGGAGAAGGAGGAATAGTAAAACTGGTTTGAGGACCGCAAGAGGAAAACATTCGCCAAATAAGAATTACTTATACGGCCGCCATGTCTGTAATGAACGGTCGGCTATGTTTGATCACATGACTATATGGGTACAACCCATGTCCAGTGTTGCAGGGGAATCTATGTGCTCTTGTAGGTTAATCAAAGGGATACTCACTTAACGTTTTCACTTCATACCTCGACATCCGATTACCACGCTAAGCGAAATTCGACCAATCAAATTACTCCCTTTATACGACCATCATCTTTTATCACGTTACAGTTCGACCTATAGAGAGAATTATTTCATGTCAATCGCTGTACCAGTGCAGATATCTACCGTGTTATACAGCCGTGTATTTACATGGACGCTATCATGTATGTGAGTATAAGTATAGGCGGATGTAACTTTGTTTCATTTTTGGAGACGACAACGCTATTTTGAATATCATATAATCAATTTATCCATAAAATATGTATCAGTATATCCCGTATATGGCTTTCAGCTCCCCTGTGTTCATACTGCTCATGGTTAGAGTCGGACTCTACAAATATGTCGATATTGAATATATAGTTACCTACTTCGAACAGAGCAGATCTAATGCTGTCATTTTATAGTTCTATCCCACTGAAATATCATGCCGTAGGCAGACATGATACCCCACACAGTCACATTATACTGACACCGAGCGAACCAGTCCTTGTTCTATCCTCTTAATGCTGAGCGTTAGCGAGGAAGCAACAAGTTCCATTTTCAAGATTTTGGTATGGCTCGGCCTGGGATTGAACTCAGTATCTACCGCTTACGAGGCCGACGCTCCAACCATTAGGTCACCGCAGTGCGGTTCACTGGAATAGAGATTGGTATGAAAGAGTTACTCTAAATCATTCCATATATAGATTATACTGTCAGGTGATAAATGAGGGCGGTCGTAAAAAAGGACGGAATTTTATAGGAAGAATTTTCGCTTTACCTCGAGTGATCGGCCGAGCTATGGAGTAGAAAATTAAGAGAGTTTCCCGTTTGTTTAACCTTCATAACCTTATGTATACATGATTCTGATTGATCAAATGTTTTGCTCTTGTACTCTGATCAAGATTCATGAAACGGTTTTACAATTCCTTCGTCTCCTACTTCTCCTCCTGTTGTTACTCCTGCTCTCTGCTCCTCCTGAACTTGAAACAGAACCGAATCTGAAACTGACCTTGCGGGGGAACAGTTCCAGCAAGTGAATAGTGCAAACCTGTTCCATGGTATCCAGAGTGGTGGGATCAATTCTGTGTAAGAAGTTTGTTTCAGTAGCCGTGAAAAGTTGATCTCCAACAGGATAAAAGGAAACCACTGTGTTGTCAGTCTTTTCAGCCTTTTGGAACCAAGAGAAAAATCTGGAAAAATTGAAGTTCTCGAGTAAAATAGTGGGTAGATACATGGCATACGACTGTATATGACAACTTAGGAATGGTAGGCTGCCAAAGAGCTCGCCTGACCATATGAATACAGCACCTGTAACGATTGCCATAACATGAAATCATAGCATATTTGCCATTTGATTAGGTAATTAAGGCTAAATTAAATATGCTCAGAATAGAATTATTTTGTAATATCCCCATCACAAAATCCTAAATAACATTTATGACAAACTTGGCTACAATCGGTAAAGTATTTATGAATATAGCACCCCTAATGATTGCCTTAACATGAAATCTTAGCATATTTGCTATTTAGTTAGCTAATTAAGCGAACTAAATACATATCCCCCGCCAGATTTTCCTCAATCAGATGAGACAAAACACAAAATACTAGTACATACTTAACATCACTAGTAGTATAGTCCCGTGATATAGACTCCCCTTTTGCCGGGGGAGGTAACTCTTGCATCCGACAGGGGGCGTTGTAGTGGCGGTTATGGATTGCATCAGCATTGGCTGTGTGCCAAGTTTTGACCACTATAGGTCCGTTAACCTTTGACCTTGTATTCCTCCGCGGTGATGCGGTCATGTCTGGCGGTGATGCGGACTTCAAATACGCTGCATGGTCCGATTGGGTCGTATGTGGTATCCATGTGAAGCATTCGTGAAGGGACATCGGATGGGCTGGGCGTGGGGTTGGAATAGCGTCATTCTGCGCATGCGCGGTGGACCAAGGGTATGGAAATAGACGTTTTGGGGTCTAGGCGAGCCCCTAATGGGCTGATGGAGTCGTATGAGGTATCAATGTGAAGCATTCGTAAAGGGGCATCTGATGGGCTGGGTGCGGGATTGAAATAGCCTCATTCTGCGCATGCGCGGTGGACCAAGTGTATGGAAATAGACGATTTGGGGTCTAGGGGAGCCACTGATGGCCCAATGGGGTCATATGAGGTATCAATGTGAAGCCTATGTGAGGGGGCATCCGACGGGTGGGTGCGAGGTTGGAATATCGGCATTCTGCGCATGCGCAGTAGACCAAGGGTATGGAAATAGACGTTTTGGGATCTAGCGGAGCCACTAATGGTCCGATGTAGTCGTATGAGGTATCAATGTAAATCCTATGTGAGGGGGCATCCGATGGGATAAGTGTGGGGTTGGAATATCGGCATTCTGCGCATGCGCGGTAGACCAAGGGTATGGAAATAGACGTTTTGGGATCTAGGGGAGCCACTATTGGTCCGATGGGGTCGAGTGAGGTATCAATGTGAAACCTATGTGAGGGGGCATCCGATGGGCTGGATGTGGGGCTGAAATATCGGCATTCTGCGCATGCGCAGTAAACCAAAGGTATGGAAATAGACGTTTTCGGGTCTTTGTGGGCCACTAGTCGTCCTATGGAGCCGTATGAGGTATCAATCTGAAGCCTATGTGAGGGGGCATCCGCCTGGGCTAGTGTCTCGGCCGTTGTCAACATTCTGCGGATGCGCAGACAGGGAATTGTGGGAAAAGGGTATGGAAATAGACGTTTTGGGGTCTGGATGGGCCAGCAGTGGTCCTATCGAGTCGTATGAGGTATCAATGTGAAGGATACGTGAGGGGGCATTCGCCTGGACTAGTGTGTCGTTCGTGCTCAACATTCTGCGCATGCGCGAACAGGGAATTGTGGGAAAAGGGTATGGAAATAGACGTTCTGGGATCGAGGGGAGTCCCTAGTGGGCCGATGGGGTCGAGTGAGGTATCAATGTGAAGCCTACATGAGGGGGCATCCGCCTGGACTAGTATGTCGACCGTTGTCGACATTCTGCGCATGCGCAGACAGGAAATTGTGAGAAAAGTGCATTGGAAGGAACGTTTTGGGGTCTAGGTGGGCCACTAATGGTCTGATTGAGTCGAGTGAGGTATCAATGTGATGCATACGTGAGGGCGCATCCCCTGGGTGGATGGGTGTTAGGAATATCGTCATTCTGCGCATGCGCAGGCAGGCCGTAGTATGGAAATAGACATTTTGAGGCCGATATGGACCACTATTGGACCGAATGAGTCTAGGGAAGTGTTATTTTGTAGCTCTCGGGGTCTAGACCACGACTTGAAGGGGTGTCCACGTCACCTGGGACGTCACTGGTGACGTCATCAGTGAGAGTAGTAGCGAAAGCGGGAGTTTCGGAGGTGCGATGGAGTGCATTTGGAGTAGATAACGGCCTAATGAGTGAGTGAGTGAGTGAGTGAAGCGTGCACAACGCCGGTGAGGCGTCCCCAACGCCCGTCTTAACGCATGGACACATTAACGACAGTGAGTGAGTGAGTGAGTGGGATCCGACTGGACTAATGGTTCCTCCGTATAGCATAACGCCTTGTCGCCATGATACAGACATATGAGAGAACAACTACAACAACAAGGATGAGAGAACAACAACAACAACAAGTTTTTTCATATAGTTTATTTTTCCCTCCATCATAACATACCCACGCTGGGGGAGCCGCGTTGGGTAGGTTTACAATTCAAGAAGCCGCTTGTCCAATCAGAGGCCACCATTTGCTCCTGTCATATTCGTTCTTGTCCGTTAGATGTATTCTCGGCTGTCCAATCAGAAGTCGCCGTTTCAGAAAGTTCCATCTTTGCTCGGTGTGAACTAATATGATTCTTACTCATTCATTCATCCGTCTGTACATCTGTTACAAGTATCTCTTTCGAGATAATCGCGGCCATATTTTTCCATACAAGGAGAAAACGGCCTTTGGTGGCAAGCTCTCACTTCGCCCACTGGAAAATATATGACAACTTAGTAATGGTAGGCTGCCAAAGAGCTCGCCTGACCATATGAATACAGCACCTGTAACGATTGCCATAACATGAAATCATAGCATATTTGCCATTTAATTAGGTAATTAAGGCTAAATTAAATATGCTCAGAATAGAATTATTTTGTAATATCCCCATCACAAAATCCTAAATAACATTTATGACAAACTTGGCTACAATCGGTAAAGTATTTATGAATATAGCACCCCTAATGATTGCCTTAACATGAAATCTTAGCATATTTGCTATTTAGTTAGCTAATTAAGCGAACTAAATACATATCCCCCGCCAGATTTTCCTCAATCAGATGAGACAAAACATAAAATACTAGTACATATTTAACATCACTAGTAGTATAGTCCCGTGATATAGACTCCCCTTTTGCCGGGGGAGGTAACTCTTGCATCCGACAGGGGACGTTGTAGTGGCGGTTATGGATTGCATCAGCATTGGCTGTGTGCCAAGTTTTGACCACTATAGGTCCGTTAACCTTTGACCTTGTATTCCTCCGCGGTGATGCGGTCATGTCTGGCGGTGATGCGGACTTCAAATACGCTGCATGGTCCGATTGGGTCGTATGAGGTATCCATGTGAAGCATTCGTGAAGGGACATCGGATGGGCTGGGTGTGGGGTTGGAATAGCGTCATTCTGCGCATGCGCGGTGGACCAAGGGTATGGAAATAGACGTTTTGGGGTCTAGGGGAGCCCCTAATGGGCTGATGGAGTCGTATGAGGTATCAATGTGAAGCATTCGTAAAGGGGCATGTGATGGGCTGGGAGCGGGGTTGAAATAGCCTCATTCTGCGCATGCGCGGTGGACCAAGGGTATGGAAATAGACGATTTGGGGTCTAGGGGAGCCACTAATGGTCCAATGGGGTCATATGAGGTATCAATGTGAAGCCTATGTGAGGGGGCATCCGACGGGTGGGTGCGAGGTTGGAATATCGGCATTCTGCGCATGCGCAGTAGACCAAGGGTATGGAAATAGACGTTTTGGGATCTAGCGGAGCCACTAATGGTCCGATGTAGTCGTATGAGGTATCAATGTAAATCCTATGTGAGGGGGCATCCGATGGGATAAGTGTGGGGTTGGAATATCGGCATTCTGCGCATGCGCGGTAGACCAAGGGTATGGAAATAGACGTTTTGGGATCTAGGGGAGCCACTATTGGTCCGATGGGGTCGAGTGAGGTATCAATGTGAAACCTATGTGAGGGGGCATCCGATGGGCTGGGTGTGGGGTTGAAATATCGGCATTCTTCGCATGCGCAGTAGACCAAAGGTATGGAAATAGACGTTTTCGGGTCTTTGTGGGCCACTAGTGGTCCTATGGAGCCGTATGAGGTACCAATGTGAAGCCTATGTGAGGGGCATCCGCCTGGACTAGTGTCTCGGCCGTTGTCAACATTCTGCGCATGCGCAGACAGGGAATTGTGGGAAAAGGGTATGGAAATAGACGTTTTGGGGTCTGGATGGGCCACTAGTGGTCCTATCGAGTCGTATGAGGTATCAATGTGAAGGATACGTGAGGGGGAATTCGCCTGGACTAGTGTGTCGTTCGTGTTCAACATTCTGCGCATGCGCGAACAGGGAATTGTGGGAAAAGGGTATGGAAATAGACGTTCTGGGATCGAGGGAGTCCCTAGTGGGCCGATGGGGTCGAGTGAGGTATCAATGTGAAGCCTACATGAGGGAGCATCCGCCTGGACTAGTATGTCGACCGTTGTCGACATTCTGCGCATGCGCAGACAGGGAATTGTGAGAAAAGTGCATTGGAAGGAACGTTTTGGGGTCTAGGTGGGCCACTAATGGTCTGATTGAGTCGAGTGAGGTATCAATGTGATGCATACGTGAGGGCGCATCCCCTGGGTGGATGGGTGTTAGGAATATCGTCATTCTGCGCATGCGCAGGCAGGCCGTAGTATGGAAATAGACATTTTGAGGCCGATATGGACCACTATTGGACCGAATGAGTCTAGGGAAGTGTTATTTTGTAGCTCTCGGGGTCTAGACCACGACTTGAAGGGGTGTCCACGTCACCTGTGACGTCACTGGTGACGTCATCAGTGAGAGTAGTAGCGAAAGCGGGAGTTTCGGAGGTGCGATGGAGTGCATTTGGAGTAGATAACGGCCTAATGAGTGAGTGAGTGAGTGAGTGAAGCGTGCACAACGCCGGTGAGGCGTCCCCAACGCCCGTCTTAACACATGGACGCATTAACGACAGTGAGTGAGTGAGTGAGTGGGATCCGACTGGACTAATGGTTCCTCCGTATAGCATAACGCCTTGTCGCCATGATACAGACATATGAGAGAACAACTACAACAACAAGGATGAGAGAACAACAACAACAACAAGTTTTTTCATATAGTTTATTTTTCCCTCCATCATAACATACCCACGCTGGGGGAGCCGCGTTGGGTAGGTTTACAATTCAAGAAGCCGCTTGTCCAATCAGAGGCCACCATTTGCTCCTGTCATATTCGTTCTTGTCCGTTAGATGTATTCTCGGCTGTCCAATCAGAAGTCGCCGTTTCAGAAAGTTCCATCTTTGCTCGGTGTGAACTAATATGATTCTTACTCATTCATTCATCCGTCTGTACATCTGTTACAAGTATCTCTTTCGAGATAATCGCGGCCATATTTTTCCATACAAGGAGAAAACGGCCTTTGGTGGCAAGCTCTCACTTCGCCCACTGGAAAATATATGACAACTTAGTAATGGTAGGCTGCCAAAGAGCTCGCCTGACCATATGAATACAGCACCTGTAACGATTGCCATAACATGAAATCATAGCATATTTGCCATTTAATTAGGTAATTAAGGCTAAATTAAATATGCTCAGAATAGAATTATTTTGTAATATCCCCATCACAAAATCCTAAATAACATTTATGACAAACTTGGCTACAATCGGTAAAGTATTTATGAATATAGCACCCCTAATGATTGCCTTAACATGAAATCTTAGCATATTTGCTATTTAGTTAGCTAATTAAGCGAACTAAATACATATCCCCCGCCAGATTTTCCTCAATCAGATGAGACAAAACACAAAATACTAGTACATATTTAACATCACTAGTAGTATAGTCCCGTGATATAGACTCCCCTTTTGCCGGGGGAGGTAACTCTTGCATCCGACAGGGGACGTTGTAGTGGCGGTTATGGATTGCATCAGCATTGGCTGTGTGCCAAGTTTTGACCACTATAGGTCCGTTAACCTTTGACCTTGTATTCCTCCGCGGTGATGCGGTCATGTCTGGCGGTGATGCGGACTTCAAATACGCTGCATGGTCCGATTGGGTCGTATGAGGTATCCATGTGAAGCATTCGTGAAGGGACATCGGATGGGCTGGGTGTGGGGTTGGAATAGCGTCATTCTGCGCATGCGCGGTGGACCAAGGGTATGGAAATAGACGTTTTGGGGTCTAGGGGAGCCCCTAATGGGCTGATGGAGTCGTATGAGGTATCAATGTGAAGCATTCGTAAAGGGGCATGTGATGGGCTGGGAGCGGGGTTGAAATAGCCTCATTCTGCGCATGCGCGGTGGACCAAGTGTATGGAAATAGACGATTTGGGGTCTAGGGGAGCCACTAATGGTCCAATGGGGTCATATGAGGTGTCAATGTGAAGCCTATGTGAGGAGGCATCCGACGGGTGGGTGCGAGGTTGGAATATCGGCATTCTGCGCATGCGCAGTAGACCAAGGGTATGGAAATAGACGTTTTGGGATCTAGCGGAGCCACTAATGGTCCGATGTAGTCGTATGAGGTATCAATGTAAATCCTATGTGAGGGGGCATCCGATGGGATGAGTGTGGGGTTGGAATATCGGCATTCTGCGCATGCGCGGTAGACCAAGGGTATGGAAATAGACGTTTTGGGATCTTGGGGAGCCACTATTGGTCCGATGGGGTCGAGTGAGGTATCAATGTGAAACCTATGTGAGGGGGCATCCGATGGGCTGGGTGTGGGGTTGAAATATCGGCATTCTTCGCATGCGCAGTAGACCAAAGGTATGGAAATAGACGTTTTCGGGTCTTTGTGGGCCACTAGTGGTCCTATGGAGCCGTATGAGGTACCAATGTGAAGCCTATGTGAGGGGGCATCCGCCTGGACTAGTGTCTCGGCCGTTGTGAACATTCTGCGCATGCGCAGACAGGGAATTGTGGGAAAAGGGTATGGAAATAGACGTTTTGGGGTCTGGGTGGGCCACTAGTGGTCCTATCGAGTCGTATGAGGTATCAATGTGAAGGATACGTGAGGGGGCATTCGCCTGGACTAGTGTGTCGTTCGTGCTCAACATTCTGCGCATGCGCGAACAGGGAATTGTGGGAAAAGGGTATGGAAATAGACGTTCTGGGATCGAGGGGAGTCCCTAGTGGGCCGATCGGGTCGAGTGAGGTATCAATGTGAAGCCTACATGAGGGAGCATCCGCCTGGACTAGTATGTCGACAGTTGTCGACATTCTGCGCATGCGCAGACAGGGAATTGTGAGAAAAGTGCATTGGAAGGAACGTTTTGGGGTCTAGGTGGGCCACTAATGGTCTGATTGAGTCGAGTGAGGTATCAATGTGATGCATACGTGAGGGCGCATCCCCTGGGTGGATGGGTGTTAGGAATATCGTCATTCTGCGCATGCGCAGGCAGGCCGTAGTATGGAAATAGACATTTTGAGGCCGATATGGACCACTATTGGTCCGAATGAGTCTAGGGAAGTGTTATTTTGTAGCTCTCGGGGTCTAGACCACGACTTGAAGGGGTGTCCACGTCACCTGTGACGTCACTGGTGACGTCATCAGTGAGAGTAGTAGCGAAAGCGGGAGTTTCGGAGGTGCGATGGAGTGCATTTGGAGTAGATAACGGCCTAATGAGTGAGTGAGTGAGTGAGTGAAGCGTGCACAACGCCGGTGAGGCGTCCCCAACGCCCGTCTTAACACATGGACGCATTAACGACAGTGAGTGAGTGAGTGAGTGGGATCCGACTGGACTAATGGTTCCTCCGTATAGCATAACGCCTTGACGCCATGATACAGACATATGAGAGAACAACTACAACAACAAGGATGAGAGAACAACAACAACAACAAGTTTTTTCATATAGTTTATTTTCCCCTCCATCATAACATACCCACGCTGGGGGAGCCGCGTTGGGTAGGTTTACAATTCAAGAAGTCGCTTGTCCAATCAGAGGCCACCATTTGCTCCTGTCATATTCGTTCTTGTCCGTTAGATGTATTCTCGGCTGTCCAATCAGAAGTCGCCGTTTCAGAAAGTTCCATCTTTGCACGGTGTGACCTAATATGATTCTTACTCATTCATTCATCCGTCTGTACATCTGTTACAAGTATCTCTTTCGAGATAATCGCGGCCATATTTTTCCATACAAGGAGAAAACGGCCTTTGGTGGCAAGCTCTCACTTCGCCCACTGGAAAATCTCCTCTCTCCTCGTGCAAAGATCACACCCGGCCAAGGGTACACCTTCAAGGCAGGTCAGGCATCGCTGGCGATGGTAGCGGAGATCCCCGGGCTCTCCCCTGGTTGAACTGTAACCCACACTGAAGAAATCATCTATCATTTCCATAGCTATGGGTGGGTATCTTTTGGTAACTCTTTTGGGGAGTCGAGCGGGAACCGGCACCTGTTCGTCAATCTTCAACGATTGCTCGTCTGCCTTGGAATTGACTGGCTTCTCCATTTGATCGGGCCTGGTACAGGTTGTGAGAATGTACATCTAACATGCGTGTTTCCGTATTTATAGTTAGAGATGGGTAGGTTTAAAATTCAAGAAGACTCTTGTCCAATCAGAGGCCGCCATTTGCATCTGTCATACTCGTTCTTGTCCGTTAGATTTATGCTCGGCTGTCCAATCAGAAGTCGTCGTTTCAGAAAGTTCCATCCTTTTGTTCTAGTCCTCCTCGGGCAGGCCTGGATATTCGTCGGGCAGCATGTCCTGAAACAGTTGTTTTCGCATTCTAATCGCATTTTCCAGGGCCTCGGTGGGTGGTAAACCCATATCCTCTTCCAAGTGACGCTTGGTCTTCATGATGGACCTGTGCGTGGGGTCGCCTTTCATTTCAAGCGGTAGTAAGGTATACTGTTCATAGATCGCCATGGCTGTTTTCCTGATGCGGGGCCGCATTTCGTTGTACGCCTGTTGTAAGTTATCCTGTCCCGCGTCCTCGATCGCTTCAGCGTGAGTATTGATAGCTGCTGTCACAATACGATCCCAGAAGGTAGGTTCTGTCTCACTTTCCTGGGATGTAGGCTGACTATCTGAGGTTAAGCTCTCCATATCAGCAGATAGACTGTCAGCAATCTTGGATTCGGTATCAGTCGATGCACTCTCATCAACCTCTGTATCAGCATCTGCCTCAACGGGCTCCTCGGAGTCTGGATGGAAAGTCTTCTGGTGTCGCATCATACCGTAATGTCTGGTGAACGTGCGTTCGCACTCAAAGCAAGTATAAGCCATATCGACGGTTGAACGTCGACTGAGCGTGTTTTAGCAATACACTTGCTTTTAAAGACGCCCGTCAACGCTTAGCTTAACGCTTCAACGCCCTGGTGAATTAGCTCAGAAGCTGTAATTTTACTAGATACCAATACATCGAAATGCAGTGACGCCCATCAACGCCCGTTGTTACGCTTTAACGCCCATCTCAACGCCATAACGTCCGTCTCAACGCCCGTCTCTATACCTGTCTCAACGCGTTATGCAATGACCATCATCACTGGACGTTGATGGTGGAGGTTGAAGGAGATAATTTCCCGTCTCCAGCTGGGTCTCCATAAAGGTTTGAAATGCCTCATGCAGGGTCAGCAGATTCTGGGCACGGGAAGTTGTGTTGGTATCCTCATTGGATATTATCTGTTTCTTATGCAGCAGAAGACATACGCGTGTCACCCATTGGATGTCATCTATGAGCGTGGTAAGATGTGAAGGCATGCGTTGTTGCTGAACGGTGACTCCACCTTGCGCTGTATCAATAAGGGCATCGACATTGGCTTGACGTAAGGCTTCGGCTAGAATATCCTCGTTGTCGGGTTCAAACAAGTTGCACTCTGCAGTGCTCATGGTGAAATGAGGGGACTGGTGCCGTGTGGTCTATTTATAGTGAGACGCTTTTGGTCTTAATGATGCGTTCGAACAAATGTTTCTTTTGTGCTATTGCGGTGACATACGCCGCTTTCCAGTTCATGCCCGAGGTTTTCAACATCGACGCTGTTCTTTCGATTTCCATATGGACTGGGTCCTTGTCCAACAATTTCATATGGGTCAAGAGGTCGCCATACTGCTGACGTAAAGCCCGTCGTAGTCTGGGTGCCAAAGTATTATGGGCTAACATTGCGGCTTCCTCTTTCGAATACCCTTTGCGGTGAAACTTGTTTCCTGTGGCCTCCAACATCTCCCCCAGCTCGGCGTCCATTCTTTCTGTGAACAAATCCTTCCATAGCCTCGAGTTCACATTATGTTCATTCCCTTGTACGGGTTTGGGTTGGTCCTTCACGGTTGGGTAGTATTCGGGGACTAATGGTATGAAGGGGACACGCTGTACGGGAGCAGGTTGCTGCTGCTGCTGCTGCTCTGCCAGATGTGGACTCGGTGGATGGTGTAGGGGCTGTGGTGATGCCTCACCGGGTAACAGGTGGGTCGTCAGCCGACGATCTTCCGGGGTATGGGCTTTTAAATCTACGAACAGGTAGCCGTACAGACGACTTGTCGCTCCTTGAAACGCCTGCATGAAATGGTCGATGTTCTGCGGATAAATTCGACTACCAAACACACGGATTTGTGCTCTGTCGATGGGGTTGGAGAACAACACAAAGTATTGGCAGTTCAAGGCAATATCTCTGGACGCCTTCCCTTGAGGAAACAGATTCTGAGTCAAATAGATGATGGACAGATTGCGATGATGGGACCCTTTGGTGAATAGGTCGGCGATTTTCGAATTGTCCTTGGCCACACTCATCAGATCATCGAGCACTACCACGTTGGTCTGCTCGGAATCGAAGTAATAGGGTTCGTCTATGTCGTGAGGAATTCCTGGGGCAAAGCTCACATTCTGTAACCTTGTAGTTTCGTAGGCGGGCTGCCATTGGCTAAAACACCAAACAACACGTGTCGGAGCTGGGGCTACCACACCTTCCTCTAAGAACTTCATCACCCAGGACGTCTTTCCACACCCCGTGGGGCCGCTCACCGTCATCGTATAGGGATGTTCTACGCCACTTGGTGGACCTATAGCGGGACTTGGTGGTGTCTCTTGTCTATGCGTTAGACGCATATGTCTGAGCATATTGTCCCGACGAGAGAGTGTCTTTTGACAGAAAGGACATGTAGTCGACATGGTACCCGGTCAAAGGATGGATACAGACTGAGGCTAATTGTGTACAAACGACCTTATATGACCACTCACTCACTCACTCACTCACTCACTACCTCACTCACTCACTCACTCATTCCCTCATTCACTCACTCACTCCCTCGCTCACCCACTCACAGATCCCAAAATGCCTGCTTTCTACACTACGGCCAGACTGCGCATGCGCAAAATGATGAAAACGGAGGAACCAGTAGTCCAGTCGGATCCCACTCAATCACGGTCGTAAATGCGTCCATGCGTTAAGACGGGCGTTGGGGACGCCTCACCGGCGTTGTGCACGCTTCACTCACTCACTCACTCACTCACTCATTAGGCCGTTATCTACTCCAAATGCACTCTTTCGCACCTCCGAAACTCCCGCTTTCGCTACTACTCTCACTGATGACGTCACCAGTGACGTCATAGGTGGCCTGGACACCCCTTCAAGTCGTGGTCTAGACCCCGAGAGCTACAAAATAACACTTCTCTAGACTCATTCGGACCAATAGTGGTCCATATCGGCCTCAAAATGTCTATTTCCATACTACGGCCTGTCTGCGCATGCGCAGAATGACGATATTCCTAACACCCATCCAACCAGGGAATGCGCCCTCACGTATGCATCACATTGATACCTGACTCGACTCAATCAGACCATAGTGGCCCACCTAGACCCCAAAACGTTCCTTCCAATGCACTTTTCCCACAATTCCCTGTCTGCGCATGCGCAGAATGTCGACAACGGTCGACATACTAGTCCAGATGGATGCCCCCTCACGTAAGCTTCACATTGATACCTCACTCGACCCCATCGGCCCACTAGGGACTCCCCTCGATCCCAAAACGTCTATTTTCATACCCTTTTCCCACAATTCCCTGTTCGCGCATGCGCAGAATGTTGAACACGAACGACATACTAGTCCAGGCGAATGCCCCCTCACGTATCCTTCACAGTGATACCTCATACGACTCGATAGGACCACTAGTGGCCCACCCAGACCCCAAAACGTCTATTTCCATACCCTTTTCCCACAATTCCATGTCTGCGCATGCGCAGAATGTTGACAACGGCCGAGACATTAGTCCAGGCGGATGCCCCCTCACATAGGCTTCACATTGATACCTCATACGGCTCCATAGGACCACTAGTGGCCCACAAAGACCCAAAAACGTCTATTTCCATACCCTTGATCTACTGCGCATGCGCAGAATGCCGATATTTCAACCCCACACCCAGCCCATCGAATGCCCCCTCACATAGGTTTCACATTGATACCTCACTCGACCCCATCGGACCAATAGTGGCTCCCCTAGATCCCAAAACGTCTATTTCCATACCCTTGGTCTACCGCGCATGCGCAGAATGCCGATATTCCAACCCCACACCCACCCCATCGGATGCCCCCTCACATAGGCTTTACATTGATACCTCAAACGACTCCATCGAACCATTAGTGGCTCCCCTAGATCCCAAAACGTCTATTTCCATGCCCTTGGTCTACTGCGCATGCGCAGAATGCCGATATTCCAACCCCACACCCACCCGTCGGATGCCCCCTCACATAGGCTTCACATTGATACCTCATATGACCCCATTGGACCATTAGTGGCTCCCCTAGACCCCAAATCGTCTATTTCCATACCCTTGGTCCACCGCGCATGCGCAGAATGACGCTATTCCAACCCCACACCCAGCCCATCCGTTGCCCCTTCACGAATGCTTCACATTGATACCTCATACGACTCCATCGGCCCATTAGGGGCTCCCCTAGACCCCAAAACGTCTATTTCCATACCCTTGGTCCACCGCGCATGCGCAGAATGACGCTATTCCAACCCCACACCCAGCCCATCCGTTGCCCCTTCACGAATGCTTCACATGGATACCTCATACGACCCAATCGGACCATGCAGCGTATTTGAAGTCTGGGGACTACTTTTTCTCCGCGGAAGCTTTCTTCCGCGACCGCATCACCGCCAGACATGACCGCATCACCGCGGAGGAATACAAGGTCAAAGGTTAACGGACCTATAGTGGTCAAAACTTGGCACACAGCCAATGCTGATGCAATCCATAACCGCCACTACAACGCCCCCTGTCGGATGCAAGAGTTACCTCCCCCGGCAAAAGGGGAGTCTATATCACGGGACTATACTACTATCACTCATTGTGGAAATAAATAAATATAATCTGACCTTGAAAAATGGGTCAAGGTCAGTCATCTTCAACTTACTTCTGGAACATCGCCAGATGCATACATGGAATCAATTTGGAAAGTCTGCCTATAATTCTTCAAGGTAGAACATAATAAAGAGTGAATGGCCCTGTAAAAGTAGGTCAAGGTCAGTCAACTTGGGTAGGCTTTAAGTTTATCATCAGTTACATGTGTAATATGAATTTGGATACCCTAACTATGATCATTCAAAATATATCGCAAAAACTAGAATTTGCCCTTTTAAACTAGGCCAAGTTCATTCACTTTCCACGGGCCTCTGACCCATCACCAAGTGCAACAGTTGCATGAATTTGGAGAGCCTGGCTATAGCCCTTCAAGATATATTGTGCTTCACATTTTGACAGATGGATGGGCAGACAGACGTTGCCGATGACTGTAACTCTTGGCTAAATTTGGCCAAGAAGTAATAATCAATCAAATCAATTACTTTGGGGTTACGAGTACACTTTGAATTTGATCAAAATCCATATCTCTGAACTGGAGTTCACAATTTCTCACTTTTTCCACATTTCCTGGCCTAGGTGACCTTGGCTTCGTCTGACCTTTTGACCTCAAAGCAAATAGGATTATTCTTTGTCCCATATGAAAGGCAGGAATCAAGTTTTGAACTAATTCTGGACTTGGAACACAATATTTTCAATTTTTTACAGGTTCTCTGGTTTGGTACAATCGACCTTTGACTTTTTGACCTGAACATGCAATAACTTTCTTCTTTGCCTCATCAGCACTATGTACCAAATATTTGGTACCAATTCATAAAGTAGAACTGGAGATTTTCCCCTATCTTTTAAAGATTTTTTAGTCCGAGTGACCTTGACCTTGGACCTAAGTGACCTCAAAGTCAATAGACCGAAAGCTATTTCCCGATTATACCTGCAGTTAAAATTTGGAGTGAATTCAATCAATAGTTTTAAATGTATCGTGTTAACGGGAAAACGTGACGGACACACACACGCACACTGACACACAGACAGCGATTCTATATCCTTCGACCGGGGCCGGCGGGGATAATTAACGGAATATAGCCATTCTGCAACATCCCCCTAAGAACACCCCGATGGTAAGCCTGCTGGGTTTAGTCACAAATATAGAGCCCCTAACGATAAAATCGAAGCATCCTTTGCTATTTAATTAGCTAATTAAGCTACTTAATATTCACGGAATGCAGCCATTCTGAAGCATCTCCCATGAACATCCAATATGATATGTAAGCCAAGTATGGGCACAATCAGTCAAGCATTTACACACCTGGTGAATGCCTCAACGTGAAATCATAGCATATTTTCTAGTTAACTAGATAATTAAGCTAATTAAATTTTCATGGAATGTAGATATTCTGCAACATCCCACTCAAAACATCACATACGATATGTATGCTCAGTATGGGCACCATCGGTCGAGAATTTATCAATGTAGCACCCTTAACATTTACCGTAATATGAAATTGTAGTATGTTAGCTTAATTAAGCTAATTAAATATATCCAAATGCTAAACTTTTTGAACAGCCCCCTTCCAACATTCCTAATAAAGCATATGCCAAGTTTGGGGACAATGGAACAAGTATTTATATAGATACCACCCTTAACATTTGCCTTAACATTAATTGACGACGACGATAGGGGTATGACAATTAGCTCTTTCTGTATTTCGTACAGGCGAGCTAAACATGATGTGAAATGTAGATCACCAATATTCAAATTTGTAATTTCAGACTTCCATCGGATCATTGTTGTGTCACAATATGGATCAGATTTCATTGATCTCAATAGATGCAGACAATAGCAAGTCTAACTACATAAATATTTGTATTCAAAATTAGGCAGAAGATTTTACTGAACTGTATGTATTATTACCATGCTTATTGTTGAAATAAACCTCAGAGGCGTCTCTTCATCATCACATATACATCATCATATTTACCAACAAGGAAAAAGTACAAACACAAATTCTTTAAACATAATTAGTTCACATGCGGTATCGGTCAATCAGTGCATTTCGCAGCTTCAATGCTTCTATTAAAACACTTCCAAGATTAATTACAACATATTTGTCTCATTATTGTCAAACTTGGTACGCTGTTGCCATGCTGACGTCTATATATGTCCAATCGTATGATGACAAGCTAGAATATGTTGCCCACTTGTATGTTTTGCTAGACTGGTGATTGTATGCTAATGAGCTGATGTTGTCGCGTTAAGCTGGTGTACATATATGTTGCCATCCGATGTCTACATATATGTTACCAAGCTGCTGTGAAATGCGAGCGTAGAAATAGATTCTGTTGAGGCGATGGTTGTACTTGGCCAACCTGGTGTCCATAAATGTTGCCACGATCATGTCATGAGTATTTAACAATGCAGAGTTATATGTTAATCAATGTTGTAAGCTAAAAAATCACGCTCGCTTTCATGTCGAATCAAGGATTTTAATTATGATATCAATATTTAGTTCCAGAACAAATAATAGAATAGCACCTTTATAGTAAGGCTGTACCTTTGAAAGATGTTTTTGCAGGGATCTGGGTATGCCGCTGTTCCAAACTGCGTCACCACAATCCTGTTAGCAGCTATACATTTCTTATAAGTATCACTGCCGAGAAATCGACTCTGGTAGGTAGCTTTTCCATTGCTGATGTGGAAGCGGTGCAGGAGAGCGAGACCGTCAAACCAATGAGAAAACTTGGTGTCGCCGACCTCAAACATCCCTGGGCCGTTCCTGTAGAGGCTACCATTGATCCAAGCAGGAATTGTACCTGGACAATGGATAACAAGAACCCAATTGATTTCAATATTCGCCCATACATTAAATCTTACAGAACAAAATTTCAAGATTGCTAGCTATACCAATTGGGACTGCCTGGGTCCAGAGAATATTGCAAAATATTGGAACAATCGTCAACATTGTTGAAAACATCGCCGAGCGCTCGTTACCATGTTGCATACTTGCCCATTTCAAAATTGTTACTTATATCAGAAATTACGTTGGAAAATAGTATCATGGTACATTTCCTTACATTTACGGGTTCCAATGTAGTTTCTAGGGGCTTAAGTCCTCAATTAAACTAGAGACTTAGGCACTGAAACGGGGCTATTTAAATGTCAAAATAGGCTGTTGGAATAACTCCACTAACGCTTTGATGTTCAGTCCCATGGCGAAGAGCCACACAATTTGTCCAGTTTCACGCAGTTCTCTCAACAAGGATCTCTTGTGAATTAGTGTAATTGCACATGTAACTCATGTATATTTAAAAATAACTTGTGACCGATGGGACAGATTACTTATTTATTTTGAAACCGACATAATGAAAGGATAAATAATGTCTTCTCTGCATATTACAATATTTGTAAAATATTTTACTTTTTCAGATTATAGACAATGACAGTAAATGACAAAATTCAGACTGAGATACAATGTAAAATCCTTATGGTTATACTGGGATGCATCCTCTCATAGCATCGTATTATATACATGTACCTTCTTCTGTCACTACAACCCCAGTTTGGCAGGTTACAAATTCTGTCAATAGTAGAATGACAATTATAATGCATTGTGCAGACCAGCTAACATCAGCCTGGTACCTGTAGCTCACTTCTAGTTAAACATGATGACTTGGAGTTTGACCCTATCAGTTGACCCTATCCAACCAAGTGAACCAAGCCAGTGGCCAAGGTTATGCATCTGTCTACATCTAAATGGGATAGAGGGTCTGGTGGTCCCCAGTTACATACTGTGAATACAATTTCTGCCATAATGAGAGCTTAGAAAACTAGAATTCCTTGCCAACATGGCAAACATATGATAAGTATTCCTTAAACTATTTTCTTCTGCATATATTAAGTGTAGTGCATACAGTTTTTACCGGCCAGCGATTTATGACATCCTCTCAGGATAACTCTCTAAGTGTTCCGTGACCACATACCTGTGAGGGGAATTAACTACTACACTCATTCTTCATCTTGAAGTAGGGTGATAATGGTAAAACAGAGATGGAATTTATTTACTTAATATGACAATTTTTATTGCAGCCCAATGCCACAACATCTGTCCAGCAGATACAATTGTTGAAAAAGTAACAACTTTGACCAACTGACACCCCCTCCCAATATAGGTAACGGTTTGGTAGTCTATTTTATGGTCATATGCATGTGTTATGAAAGTTTGGAGCTCACAAGGAAAGTCATACCCCAGATAATTAAATGGTGACCTTATTGTTTGACCTGACGACCCAGAAAAATCTAATGATTAGAGTTATGCTTCTGTTTCATGACCAGATACATATGTGATGTAAATTTGGCAATACCGTACCCAAAGAATAATTTTGGCTGCAGGATAAATTCAAGATTTCCAAACCTTTTAGACGGCCATCAACAGGGCTGGTATGTTCCTCGCTGACAGTTTCAAATATAGACTGCATTCTGTCGGCCGTGTTCGTGTCCGTGTCCGTGTCGGATGAACCTTTCCAGAATTGTAGAGCTGTTAAATCTATGATGAGAAGGACAATTGCGGTTAATCAGATGTCAATACATGTTCAATTGGACTTACTTAAGATTGTGAAGGAGGTTTTACCCAAAAGCTTTGCATATTTGGTTACCTATCAGTACATACTTGGTTACCTATCACTACATATTTGGTTACCTATCATTACGTATTCGGTTATCTATCATTACATATCTGTTTATCTATCATTATATATTTGGTTATCTATCATTACATATTTGGTTATCTATCATTACACATTTGGTTACCTATCATTACATATTTGGTTACCTATCAGTACATATTTGGTTATCTTTCATTACATATTTGGTTACCTATCAGTAAATATTTGGTTACCTATCAGTACATATTTGGTTATCTATCATTATATATTTTGTTACCTATCATTACATATTTGGTTACCTATCATTACATATTTGGTTATCTATCATTACATATCTGGTTACCTATCATTACATATTTGGTTACATATCAGTACATATTTGGTTATCTATCATTACATATTTGGTTACCTATCAGTACATATTTGGTTATCTTTCATTACATATTTGGTTACCTATCAGTAAATATTTGGTTACCTATCATTACATATTTGGTTACCTATCATTACATATTTGGTTATCTATCATTACATATCTGGTTACCTATCATTACATATTTGGTTACATATCAGTACATATTTGGTTATCTATCATTACATATTTGGTTACCTATCATTACATATTTGGTTAACTATCAGTACATATTTGGTTACCTATCATTACATATTTGGTTATCTATCATTACATATTTTGTTACCTATCATTACATATTTGGCTACCTATCAGTACATATTTGGTTATCTATCATTACATCTTTGGTTATCTATCATTACATATTTGGTTACCTATCATTACATATTTGGTTACTTATCAGTACATATTTGGTTATCTATCATTACATATTTGGTTATCTATCATTACATATTTGGTTACCTATCGGTACATATTTGGTTTTATATCATTACATATTTGGTTACCTATCATTACACATTTGGTTATCTATCATTACATATTTTGTTACCTATCAGTACATATTTGGTTATCTATCATTACATATTTGGCTATCTATCATTACATATTTGGTTACCTATCAGTACATATTGCACAGCACAAATCACAGTAAACTATACCAATCACAGTAAACTCTACCAATCACAGTAAACAATGCCAATCACCGTAAACTATACCAATCACAATAAACTATACCAATCGCAGTAAACTATACCAATCACAGTAAGCAATACCAATCACAGTAAGCAATACCAATCACAGTAAACAATATCAATCACAGTAAACAATACCAATCAAAACAAACAATTCCAATCACAGTAAGCAATACAAATCACAGTAAACTATACCAATCACAGTAAGCAATACCAATCACAGTAAGCAATACCAATCAAAACAAACAATTCCAATCACAGTAAGCAATACCAACCACAGTAAACTATACCAGTCACAGTAAGCAATATCAATCACAGTAAGCAATACCAATCACATTTGCCAATACCAATCACAGTAAGCAATACCAATCACAGTAAGCAATACCAATCACAGTGAACAATACAAATCACAGTGAACAATACAAATCACAGTGAACAATACAAATCACAGTAAACTATACCAATCACAGTAAACAATTCCAATCACAGTAAGCAATACCAGTCACAGTAAACAATACCAATCACAGTAAACTATACCATCACAGCAAACTATACCAATCACAGTACAGTAAACAATACCAATCACAGTAAGCAATACCAATCACAGTAAACTGTACCAATCACATTAAACTATACCAATCACAGTAAACTATACCAACCACAGTGAACAAACAAGTACACGTAACAGCAGTGAGGGATTCTGAATGAAGAATTCTACCAGTATAATGTGCTTCCATATATGCAAGCGTTTGATTTGCGTAAGTTCGAAATATTCTGCACAGAAACTTATTGTGGGATTATATTCACAGTACTGAATCGACAAGGATGATTATAGGCGAAGGCAGCAGTACATTTGTCGTGTTACAGTCATCTGCAGGTGGTATGTCTGCAATGGTAAAATGAGACAGCACACCATTGTACGTAAAATATGGCGACAGTCCATTGTAGCTAGCATTTGTTGAGGCAACAGTGCATTTGGTAATTCTAGCCCTTAGATATATTAAAGACATGCTCTCCGCGTCGATACTCACGCCGATGAGGAATTACGAGACGTTCCGGGTAAAGTTCAGGATCATTTTTTTTGATAGACTACGAGCGTGTTTTTGGCCTGCATTGGACTGTCACTTGATCCTCGTGTAATAAAATGGACTGCTGCAGTACCAGACAGACACAAGACAAATACATTTTCATTCATATTTTGTATTAAATATAGATGAAGTGAATGGAAATTTGAGACATATTTGGATCAGTGATATTCCCGACAAGGAATAATACTAAGTGCTCATTATGTACAGTTTAATCCATGAAATCGCCCCGTTTCGTCATAATATTTTCCATAGAGCTAGACATATAATGGACTGTTGCTTACATAGATCAACTGGAAAAACGCCACAAAATGTGTGAAACCTTTGTTAAGTTCTGATAGTAATAAGTTTCGATGCAGTACGATATCTAGTGATCAAAAAATGACTGGACACCAACAACCATCCCTTTCATCCACGAGATTTTCGGGTAACGATGCAGACGTCTGGTTTAAATCACGCTGAGCTTGAAAACGAAAATAATCGAATGTATGATTGGCCATCCCGTCATCAAGTCGTCATTTTATACCATGGTATAAAATAATTATAGGATGCCTGTAAATATTTTATACCATGCATAAAATCGCCAAGCCTGCCATAATTCGTATTTATAGGATGCCCATAATTATTTTGTATCATGATATAAAATCGCCAAGCCTGTCAGAAATTGTATTTATATGATGCGTATAATGATTGTATACCATGGTATAAAATCGACAAGCCTGCCATAATTCGTATTTATAGTGCCTATAATTATTGTGTACCATGGTATAAAATCGCCAAGCCTGCCATAATTCGTATTTATAGGATGCCTATCATTATTTTATACCAAGGTATAAAATCGCCAAGCCGGCCACAATTCGTATTGATAGGATGCCTATAATTTTGTACCATGGAATAAAATCGCCAAGCCTGCGATAGTTCGTATTTACAGGATGCCTGTAAATAATATATAACATGGTACAAATTAGTTTGGCCGTAAGTCGCAAATGACTCGATGTCTTATCAAGAATATTAAATTTAATCAATGAATAAACTTGTGACAATCGTAGACATATGGTCACGTGAGCAAATGGGAAGTGGACTGATTTTAAAATTCAACCTGTAACCATCTCGGTCATCTATACGCGGTAAGACTGCCAAGTGTACGCAAATGTTTAAAATCCTCACTCAGGGTGCATAAATTAATTTGTACCATGGTATATATTATTTACAGGCATCCTATAAATTCGAATTATGGCAGGCTTGGCGATTTTATATCATGGTATATATTATCTACAGGCATCGTATAAATACGAATTATGGCAGGCTTGGTGATTTATACCATGGTACAGAATAATTATAAGCATCCTTAAATACGAATTATGGCAGGCCTGGCGATTTTATACCATGGTACTACATATTTACAGGCATCCTTTAAATATTTCATACCATAGTATAAAATGACGAATTGTGGCAGGGATTGCCAACAATACGAATGACAGTAGTGGGGAGAAGACGGGAGAGTGCTTATTTTCCAGGGAGGTAACTCTTGGTTCCCCTTTTTCTGCCAGGGGGCGCCACCAGTCCCGTATGACGTCACTTCCGGTCTGGGTGAATGAAGCGTGACCTTGCCGTATGACGTCACTTCCGGTCTGGGTGACCGAACATGTATTCTTCCGCGGTGATGCGGTCTGGTGGTGATGCGGTCGCGGGAAAAAGCTTCCGCGGAGAAAAAGTAGTCCCCAGATTTCAAATACGCTGCACGTTCCGATTGGGTCGCATGAGGTATCAATGTGAAGCATTTGTGAAGGGGCATCTGATGGGCTGGGTGTGGGGTTGAAATATCGTCATTCTGCGCATGCGCGGTGGATCAAGGGTATGGAAATAGACGTTTTGGGGTCTAGGTGGGCCACTAGTGGGTCGATGGAGTTGAGTGAAGTATCAATGTGAAGCATTCGTGAAGGCGCATCTGATGGACTGGGTGTGGGGTTGAAATATCGTATACCAAGGGTATGGAAATAGCCGTTTTGGGGTCTAGGGCAGCCACTAATGGACCGATGGGGTCGAGTGAGGTATCCATGTGAAGCCTATGTGAGGGGGCATCCCACTGGGTGGATGTGGGGTCGGAATATCGTCATTCTGCGCATGCGCAATAGACAAAGGGTATGGAAATAGACGTTTTGGGACCTAGGTGAGCCACTAATGAGCCGATGGAGTTGAGTGAGGTATCAATGTGAAGCCTAGGTGAGGGGGCATCCGATTGGACTAGTGTCTCGGCCGTTGTCCACATTCTGCGCATGCGCAGACAGGAAATTCTGCGAAAAGGGTGTGGAAATAGACGTGTTAGGGTTTAGGTGAGCCCCTAATGATCCTATGGCGTCGTATGAGGTCTTATTTTGAAGCTCTCGTGAGGGAGCATCCGCCTGGGCTAGTGTGTCGTTCGTTGTCAATAGTCTGCGCATGCGCAGTCTGGCCGTAGTATAGAAATAGACGTATTGGGGTTTAGGTGGGCCACTAGTGGGCCGATGGGATCGAGTGAGGTATCCATGTAAAGCAGTCGTGAGGGAGTCTCCAACGGGCTGGGTGTGACGTGGAACTGACGTCATTCTGCGCATGCGCAGTAGAGAAAGTGTATGGAAATAGACGTGTTGCGGTCTACGCGAGCCACTAATGGGCCGATGGAGTCGAGTGAGGTGTCCATGTGAAGCCTATGTGAGGGAGCAACCACCTGGAGTAGTGTCTCGGCCGTTGTCCACATTCTGCGAATGCGCAGACCGGGAATTGTGGGAAACGGGCGTCGAAATAGACGTTTTGGGGTCTAGGTGGGCCACTAGTGGGTCGATGGAGTCGTATGAGGTATCAATGTGAAGCATTCGTGAAGGGGCACCCAGTCATGGATGGGTGCATGTAAAATTAGGGGTATGACGTCACTTCCGGTTTGCGTGAATGGGGCGTGACCTGGGAACATGATAGGACATGTACTGACCTGTCTGTGGGGGTTTTCCCGCCAGAATTTCGCTGACGTCTGCGCCTGCATCCGGGTATGCATGAGGGTCTGTGTGTGAATGGGGTGTGACCTGGGAACATGATAGGAATGCATGTACTGACCTGTCTGTGGGGTTTTTCCCGACCCGGCCCGACCCGGCCGCAGCGCGCGCGCGCGCGGGTTACTCCGGCCGCAGCGCGCGCGCGCGCGCGGGGGTGATCTGATGCCGCAGCGCGCGCGGGTTATCCGGAAGTGCGTGGGTGAATCCGCAGCGCGCGCGCGCATGAAGACCCTCATACATACCCCAATGCAGGCGCAGACGTCAAGTGCCCGGATGATAGACACGGACGTCACCAAGAAAAACACATACAACTCGTCACATACAGTCGCCCCCCTGAAGACCCTCATACATACCCGAAAAGATACGGACGTTACCGAAAAGACACGGACTTTACCGAAAAGACACGGACGTCACCGAAAAGACACGAACTTCACCGAAAAGACACGGACTTTACCGAAAGGACACGGACGTATCCGAAAAGACACGAAGGTCAACGACATTGTGGAAAAACCCCACAGACAGGTTAGTACATGCATTCCTATCATGTTCACAGGTTATGCCCGATTCACGCATATTAAAAGGATTGATCTGTGTTGTTGTTGCTCTCTTTTTTGGACTAACCCATCAGAATAGTGCGTATCACGGACTACAACCGTAGAGCTACGTCCAGGCGCACATGTGTGACATGGTCTATAAAACACGTCTCTCTGGATCCCACACCTTCATTCCTACTGTTGCAGAGCCATGACCGACACCCGTCCCTATGCGACTCGCATTTTACAGCATGCGACCGTGGTTAATTCACTCACGGGTTATCGAGCAGTGGTTCGGTCCATGTTTTCAGATGGCGACGACAACGAGGGGCGACGTCAGATCCTGAACGAGTTCACAGAAGCGGTCCTCGACAGAGTGCACTCGATGGAGAGGTGTGCCATCACTCACCACTACTGGACTATGACAGCCATCCTTGATGCTCGGGCTATGGACCACGAACGCTCACGCCGGAATCAGCGACGGCTGGCTGGCCTAGTCATGGCCTGTGCCCTATTGACCCTGGCGCTGTGGCATTCACAGTAGGACCTGACTATAAATACGAGGGTCAGACACAGTGTGCGTCATTCACCGATCGTCATTGGGTCAACCATGTCACCAGTTCTACGAGCCATCCTTCCCCTTACACCCCGGGTGGGGTTATACGTCTATGAAGATAAAGTCACCCTCGTGGAAGACCGTGGAGATGTTTGCTGGTCGCGCGCTGAGATCGTATCGAATACGGTTACGCTACACCGTGACGGCTGCACCAAATTTAAATGGGTGTTGAGCGGCGAGCTCGACGGACACCTCATCCACATAGACAATGCCATCTACGTACACCGTGGACGCTTCTTCCCACGCCTGGGCCGCTACCGACCCTACGCGAGGCTTCACCCTAGACCCCGATCTGTGGACAGCCTTCGAGAAATTGGTGCCCATCGTGGACCAGCTGTTTACACCGGACGAGCGGTCATCAGACGAGTTGGAGTGGGCTCGTGCCCTGAGAGAAGCGGCGGCAGAACCCAATGAACAAATGTCTAGCCATGAACCAGACGACGATGCCATTGATTACCCGGTTAGACTCAGTCAGCCCAGTGACATGACCACCCGATCCTTTGATCTCACGGGGTTCTCCCTATCAATACGAGAGACAGTCAAATCTGGCACCATTCACGTACTGACCATGACGGAGCATATAATACGGGCGTATCTCAGCTTGACCCCCGAGGTCTTCCTGCACGTGTATGCGGATACGGTCGATATCATGGAGGAGGTGGGAGACATCTGTGATGCGGACCCTACACACCCGTGCCCGGCCCACATTCGTCTGTCCCGGGAGGGCTGGACCAAATTCAAACGGGTGTTGTCTGGTGAACTGGACGGCGACCTCATCCACTTGTGTCACGATGTGTACATCCGACGCGGCCCTTTCTTTGTTCAATTGGCTCGGCTAGATGGGGGTACAGTGCATTTTACCCTTCACCCTGATCTATGGTCTGCATTGGAAGATGCCGTGGTAGATGTGGATCAAGTGCTTATCAAGCGGTCATCAGACGAGTTGGACTGGTCATTTACCATGGACACTGTGGAAGCCAACGAAGAAAATCAGAAAGAAACTCCGGCCCAAGATATACCCGTTATAAATAAACGATAGAGCCAGGATCCATCATCATTTGTCACCATGAAGCGCTGGGAGAAGGTGTTGGATAACTTATACTACAGTCCCGACAGTCCGGCGGCCTATAGTGCATTGTCGGCTCTCTATCGAGCGGCCAAACCCCAGGGGATACAACGTGCCCAAGTCCGAGATTGGTTAAGAAAACAAGATACCTATACCTTACATCGAGGTGTCCGTCGCCATTTTCTACGGATCCGTGTCATCGTGGGAGGAATAGATGCCAGTGGCAAGCGGATTTGGTCGATATGAGTGCCTTTGCCAAACACAACGATGGGAATCGGTATATCTTGACGTGCATCGATATCCTATTCAAGTATGCGTGGGTGGTAACCATCCGGACGAAAACGGGGGCGAATCTCATAGCGGCGTTCAAAGACATCTTCAAGACCGGGCGCAAACCTTTGTATTTGCAAACCGACGAAGGCACGGAATTCCTCAACAGACCGTTCCAACAGTTTCTGAAAGCCCAGAAGGTGTTTTTCTTCCATACGTACAATGAGACCAAGGCTTCCGTGGTGGAAAGGATCAACAGGACATTCAAAGGCCGCATGTATAAATATTTCACCTATAAGAATACAAGGCGGTACATCGATGTTCTCCCGAAACTTGTGAGTGGTTACAATCGAGCCTATCATCGGAGTATAGAGAGAGCCCCCATTACCGTGACCCAACGCAATGAAGCCCAAGTCCGGCGTGTCTGGTACCCCAGGCCATCGCAACGAACGCCGAAGGCGGTGTACAAGGTCGGGGACCCTGTACGGATCATTAAAGTCAAAGGTCAATTTGAGAAAAGTTACTTGCCCAACTGGAGCGATGAGCACTTCCTGATTAAACGGCGCCTACCCCAACAGCAGCGAGTCTATGAACTGGAAGATCTTCAAGGGGAACCGTTGCTAGGGACGTTTTACGAGATGGAATTACAGCCTGTCGTAAAAACACAGCAAGACTACTACACGGTGGAGCAGATTTTGAAAACGGAACGTCGACGTGGCAAACTGTTTCATTTCGTCAAATGGCAAGGCTGGCCCAGTTCCTTCAATTCCTGGGTCGCTGCCAACCAGGTGAAACGACTATAAAGCCAGACACCACTACCGTCATCCTTCATTCCACGTTCGACCACGGTGCTATGGACAAACAGCAGCTGCCTCTGAACACAGCGTCTCCCAAAACGCGCAAAGCGCAAGTGGGCTTTGTGGTGATAGTGCTAACCCTGTTGAGTGTGTTGTACGGAGGTGTGTTTTACGACGTAGCCTATGTCAGCACGCTACTTAACCAACTGAGAACACCAGCCATCAGTGAAACCAGTCTACAGATAGCACCAGTCACCTCCGTGATCGAAACCAGCCGTCACCACCACACCCCGTGTACAAGCCACAACGAGCTCCACACCAAGCTCCACACCTACACCAAGTACACCCACTACGTCTGAAAACGCACCGGATTTCATCCCTCACACTGAACAGACAACGATGACCGACGTTATACCCACCACCATCATTACTCACAGTGAACAGACAACGACGACCGACGTTGTACCCACCACCACCACTCCAGTTCACCCGTACGAAATTTACAAGAGCGGGTTACCACGACAGCGGATACACCTCGAACCATGGACCCTCGGTGGCAGCATCCCTTCAATTGCGTCATCGCAGGACCGACGGGTTCCGGCAAAACGCACTTCGTCCGGAAGCTCCTTCAACACGCCGACAGCATGATCACCCCACTCATTGCCCGAGTTGTGTGGTGTTACGGAGAATGGCAGGCAGCGTATGCAGCAATGCCCCACATCACGTTCGTGGAAGGCCTACCCAGCCTGGCCGATTTGGAACCCGACACCTTGGTGGTTCTGGATGATCTCATGGCGGAGACGGATGCGCGGATCACCTAACTCTTTACCAAAGGCAGCCACCATCGACGGCTCAGCATCATCTACATTGTGCAGAATCTGTTCAGTAAAAACAAAGAACATCGGAACATCAGCTTAAATGCCCACTACCTGGTGGTCTTCAAAAACCCGAGAGATACCACTCAACTGCTGCACCTGGCGAGACAGATGTATCCCGGCCGCACACCGTTTGCGTTGGAAGCCTTCAAAGATGCCACAACCCCTCAGCACGGGTATATGCTCTTCGACCTCAAGCAGGCCACCCCCGACCACCTTCGACTACGGACCGGCATCTTTCCCGGAGAGGCCCACCACGTGTACATGCAAAAATAATGTAAACACACCCACAGTGGCTCCCCCAGCTGGAGTGTGTGTTTGATGATGGGGATAATAAAAAGAATGAATACCACAGCATGGTTGACTTTGTCTCTGTTCTCTGAGGTAGATAAAAAGGGCAGAGTTGTGGGTTCTGGCATTAGTTGTACATGATGTCTGCGCGAGTACGGAAGCACGCTCCGACGCTCCGTGTATTGAAGATGGCACCACCCGAGTTGGCCCGAACCATTGTACGCGGTGCGGACCCTGATCGTGTACGCTGTCTGTGCGAGATCGGGTACAACCTGTTAAAGGCAACGTACCACTGACTCCGGCTCAGAAGACCAAGTTGACCAAGCATAAGACAGGTCTCCGAACTTTAGTCCAGAAGCGAGTCTCTCAAACACAAAAGAAAAAGGTGTTACAGAAAGGCGGCTTTCTCGGGGCCATCTTAGCACCGTTGGCCGCTTCCGTGTTGGGTCCAGTATTGGGTGGACTCTTCGGCCGACAATGAACCACACGAAAAAAATGGTCCTCGTGGAACCACGGTTCCTTCAAAACCTCCAATCGCCCTACCCTGTCCCACCTACGGTGAAGACCATAAACACCCTCGATGGAGAGATGCAACAGATCTTACAGAGACCAGGGTTAAGCGACAGTGAGAAACTACAACGGTACAATGAGACGCTTCAACGGTACATGACGTTCATGGACCAATACAAAACCTTCTCTACCCCACCACCACCACCACCACCACGCGACACACCGCCGACCTCAGCACCGCTCCAACAGCCGCCATTACCAGGGGTACCACCCACAGCCCCACAGTGGGTGGAAGACGAAGTCCTGAAGAGTGTACCTGCATCGTTCAAGAAACAAGCTGGCCTGGTATTACAACGGATGAAACAGAATCCTAACATGACTTGGAATGATAAAGGTGAACTACTGGTACAGAATCAGGTGGTCCCGGGTACCCACATGACGGATTTAGTGAATGACCTGATGCGTCAACGCAGGTCGCACACGGATCCTAGAGGATGGGAGGTCTTCGCTAAAGGCTTGAAAGACATGCATGTACCACAGGAATTGGTGGGGAACCCCCACCGCTGGGCCTTTATGCAGCGTGACTCACCGAGTCCACGACAGACTCCACAACCTTGGGAAGCCGAGTGGGAACCCGAGTCACCCCCCAAAACACCACCACAACGGGCACCTTCTTTTCAGGCCTTTAAAAAACTACCCTCGATCAGGACACCCCACATCTCCAGAGCCGTGACGAACACGACGCCGGGCACAACCGCCCAAGGCCTGGAACACCTATTAAAACCAACAGCAGCAGCAGGACAGCTCAGTCGCCATGTTTTACCTCACCCTACCCAGTAACAGTTCGCTGGATGTGTTTCCTGACAACACCGTGGCCAAGTACGTCACCCAGTTACCGCAACCGTTGCATTTACCTGGACGATGGGAATGTGGCCTCGTGGATATCCAATACCCTTACTCGTGGTACAACGTGCGAGCCAATGAAGTGTGGTACGAGGTGACCTACGAAGGCAAAACACCCGACTCACCCTCCCCGAAGGCCAATACGATACCCCCAAGGAGTTCATGGGTGGGCTGACAAGACTGTTGCATTATAAGGCTCTACGGGAGGTCACGAATACATCAAAACCCATCAAATCCTTTCCCTTCAAGAATCACGTGGACTTCGATTACAACGCACACAACGACAAGGCACAGATCCTTCTCACCGCCAACGTGAGTGTCGTACTGAGTCCTATCCTACACCAAATGCTGGGTCTCGCTCACGCGACCTACACGGGTCCATCCGAGGACCATGGCCAGATCCGATGGATATGAAGTATGTAAGGACTGTACGTCTACTCGGACGTAGTCGACAACCACATCGTGGGCGATATCAACACACCTCTGTTACGGGTGGTCCCCATTAAAAAGACGTATGGAGATCAAATCACCCACAGTTTCACCCACATGCTCTACCTGCCCGTACGACAAACCGACATCAACACTATCACGGTGGATATAAGAGATGACACGGGACGACCGGTGGCATTCGAACGAGGAAAAGTGATGCTGACACTTCATTTTCGACAAGCACGTGCTCTCCACTTTGTATAATGAAAGTACCTTACGAGTGCGATGCACGCAGCTATATGGACTATTATGCCCAACAGGCCGGGGGTGGCTTTCCGGTCTTTAGCGGTGCACGCATGCAACGAGGACATGGGCTGGGGAACATACTCGGCAGCATCGTCAAAACGTTCCTGCCCTTGGTGACGCGTGGGGTGAAAGCAATCGGCAAACAAGCGGTACGCAGTGGACTGCAAGTGGCCGGTGATGTCTTGGGGGTACGGCACCCAAAGAAGCCTTGAAACGGCGGGCCAAAGAAGCGGGAGGCGTCTTGGTGGCCAAAGCACAACGCACCGTAGGGAATAAAGAGCTGCCCCACCGAGACCACGCACCAGTCGACGACCGACCCAGCGACGACGCACATCGAAGACCCAGGATATTTTTTCTTAAACATGTCCTTGATCCACGCCGAGTCCTGTCCCTCCACCAACAGTGAATTTGATTTGAGGACCGTGCCGCCCACACAGACCAGTGCCGAACAAGGATTATGGGTGGAGCATCTCCCGCTCTCCAGCATCAACGAAACAGGGCCCATCGAGTTCACCATCAGTAATGCGGATACGGCCTATGTGGATTTAGCCCATACATACTTGTATGTGAAAGCCAAGGTGGTCAATGGGGATGGCTCCAGAATCATCCAAGCTGCAACGGTGGGCCCGACGAATCTCTGGCTGCACTCGATGTTTCAACAGGTGGATATTTTTCTCAGCGACAAACTCATCAGTGACTCGACCAACACGTACCCCTATCGAGCCTACATCGAGACACTGTTGTCGTATGGCCGAGAGGCTATAAAATCTCAGCTGACAGCCGCTTTATTCTACCAGGACACACCCGAGCACATGAACACGGTGGACAATGTGGGATATAACAAACGGAAGGCTTTCACTGCGAACGGTGCCTCGGTGGATCTCATGGGTCGAATACACGCAGACATGTTCATGCAAGACCGGTACCTCTTGAACAAGATCCCCATCAAAATCCGACTGATACGGGCGCCTCCGACCTTCGCCTTGATGGCCACTAACGTAGATGGGCATGCAGCTGACTATAAGATTGTTATCCAAGACGCAGTCCTGTATGTCCGAAAAGTGAAACCGAATCCAGCCGTTCAATTGGGACACATGAAAGCCTTGGAAACAAAACCAGCCCAGTACCCTATACGACGTGTACAAACCAAAGTGTTCTCTGTGCCTGCTGGAAATATGGGCGCCAACAAAGAAAACCTGTTCCTGGGGGAACTACCCAAGCGATTGATCCTGGCCTGTGTGGAAAATACCAGTTTCAGCGGAGCCTACCCAGAGAATCCGTTTGACTTTAAACATTTCGGCATCAATTTTGTGGCCCTGCATGTGGATGGACAACAGGTCCCAGCCACGGCCTTAACACCGAACTTTGGGCGCAGGAATTTCATTCGAGCCTATCAGAGCCTGTTTACAGCCACCGGTCAAATCAACCAGGACGAAGGGAATTTGATCAGTCGGGAGGACTACGCGAACGGATACACGTTGTTCTGTTTCGATCTGACCCCCACCTTAGAGAACGACCATCAGCTGGCCCTGGCCAAGCAAGGCAATTTACGGTTGGAAATCCACTTTGCACGAGCCCTGGGGACCACCGTCAATGTGATCTGCTACGCCGAGTTTGACAACATCATTCAAGTGGACAAGGCGCGCAACGTCCTGTGTGACTTTTCCACCTAACATGGATACAGACCAGATAACCACCGTGCTGGAGAATGACCCAAGGACACGTATGGTCTTTCAAGGGGTGTTCGCCCGAGATGTGCTCCCATTAGACCGTGTGTATCCTGCTGCATACGTTCTCAACACGGACTCGATGGATCGGCCCGGTGAACATTGGGTGGCCGTGTACTTGACAGAACAGCAGGGCGAATACTTTGATCCGTACGGCCTGCCACCCCTCCATCCCGATTTAATAGACTTCATGGATCAAGGTACAGAGACGTGGTGTTGGAACAGTCAAACGTTGCAAAGCCTGACCAGTAGCGTGTGCGGACAATATTGCTTGTTTTACCTGTACCATCGATGCCGGGGAAGGACCGTATCTACCATCGTACAGATGTTTGACGAGTACCCCAAGGCCGATGACCGTATATGACTGGGCCGCCCATCATTTCAATGTACAAGCCCCGTTCTGGGCTTAAGTTCTTTCAATGTACAAGCCCCCTGTTCTGGGCTTAAGTTTACAAGCCGCCTGTTCTGGGCTTCAGTTCTTTCAATTTACAAGCCCCCTGTTCTGGGCTTCAGTTCTTTCAATGTACAAGCCCCTTGTTCTGGGCTTCAGTTTTCACGTGGTTGTCCTCACGTTGTTGTTGTTCACAACAACGAGATCTCCCCAAAAAACCCTGTCTTGTGTGTTTTCTATATGAGCATAATGCATGAAACTGGCTTTGAACACCGTATTAGCCAAGCAGTGGCCTAGAATGGAGCCAAAGCTAACCCATCCATGTCCAGAAAACATTACCCGGGTGTACAAGAACCCGGATGTAGGCGCGGACGTAGGCGAAAGCATCCCAGTACCCGGATGTAGGCGCAGACGTGAGCAAAATTCTAGTACCCGTCCATTGGTTCTTTTATCGATCGCTCATTGGCTCTTTTTCTCGACCGCTGATTGGTCCAAATGGAACTGCCCATCCTTCCCAGGTTAATTTACAATCCCCTTTTGGGGTTCAAGCTCTGTATATCGATGCCGCAACATTGTCTCCGAACCTTGCCGACAGGGAGACCTTGGACCTTTTGACCTGGATGTGACCTTTGACCTTTTGACCCGACATTCACCCGCGCACTGCCGGTGATGACGCGCGCGCGCGCTGCGGCCGGGAAAAAACCCGGATGTTGAACATCCGGATCCTACGTATACGGGAAAAATTGGAACTCTTCTATGTTCGAAGGTAGTTTTAGTGAAACCCAGAAGTGACGTCACAACCCACCAAACGACAACCATGGACCCCTAGTGGTGGGTTAAAACACACCCCCACGCATCCCCCAACATGCCTGCTTTCTATACTACAGCCAGACTACGCATGCGCAGACTCTTGCACACGGACGAACCATGAGTCGATACATTACAAACTCCACGAGAGCTTCAAAATAAGACCTCATGCGACACCATAGGACCATTAGGGGCTCACCTAGACCCGAAAACGTTCACCCTGTATGGACCTATACCTCCATAGCCATGCAGTATAGGCCTATGGGCCTACCCAGGCCTCGGTGAACTTTTTCCAAAAATTTCACCGTTTCGCTTCAAAACCCTTCCCATCGTGTTCTAAATAACGAGACGTGAAAAACAAGACCAAACAACCCATATCACAATGAACGTGTGTGAATTTCCCAGGTCGGACCTATACCCCATAGCCAGCCTATGGGCCTACCCAAGCCTCGGTGAGCTTTTTCCAAAAATTTCACCGTTTCGCTCCGGGACCCTTCCCATCATGTTCTAAATGACGAGACGTGAAAAACAAGACCAAACAACCCATATCACAATGAACGTGTGTGAATTTTCCAGGTTGAACCTATACCCCCATATAGCCAGTATGGGACTATATGGGCTATATGGTACTTTTCCAAAAATTTCACCGTTGCGCTCCGAGACCCTTCCCATCGTGTTCTAAATGACGAGACGTGAAAAACAAATCCAAGCAACCCATATCACAATGAACGTGTGTGAATTTCCCAGGTTGGACCTATACCCCCCATGGCCAGCCTATGGGCCTATATACAGACCTCGGTGACTTTTCCCAAAAATTTCATCGATTCGCTCCGGGACCCCTCCCATTGTAATTTTCTCGGCGAGACGAGAAAAACGAGACCCCACAACCCATAGTAACACCCACACAAAAAAATTGACCATCCCCATACCCCATACAGGCATTTTCCCTTATATTGTATAATACAGACCCCTATTGTAGGGGTAAAGTCCGTGTTCCGCTTTTTATAGTTTCGGAAAAAAATCCTAATTTTACATGCACCCACCCCATGGACTTGATAGGCAGGCCCCGATAAGCTCGGGGACCGATATTAGCTCTTTTGGCTAGAGTTGATAGGGGTTTTCCCCTAGTTTAGGGGTAAAGTCCATGTTCCGCTTTTTATATTTTCGGGGACAAATCCTAATTTTACATGCACCCACCCCATTGACTTGATAGGCAGGCCCCGATAAGCCCGGGGCATGATATTAACCCTTTTGGCTAGAGTTGATAGGGGTTTTCCCCTAGTTTAAGGGTAAAGTCCGTGTTCCGCTTGTTATAGTTTCGGGGACAAATCCTAATTTTACATGCACCCACCCCATTGACTTGATAGGCAGGCCCCGATAAGCCCGGAGACCGATATTAGCCCTTTTGGCTAGGGTTGATAAGTGTTTTCCCCTATTTTAGGGGTAAAGTCCGTGTTCCGCTTTTTATAGTTTCGGGAAAAAATCCTAATTTTACGTACACCCACCCATGACTGGATGCCCCTTCACGAATGCTTCACTTTGATACCTCACTCGACCCAATCGGACCATGCAGCGTATTTGAAGTCTGGGGACTACTTTTTCTCCGCGGAATCTTTTTCCCGCGACCGCATCACCACCAGACCGCATCACCGCGGAAGAATACATGTTCGGTCACCCAGACCGGAAGTGACGTCATACGGCAAGGTCACGCTCCATCCACCCAGACCGGAAGTGACGTCATACGGGACTGGTGGCGCCCCCTGGCAGAAAAAGGGGAACCAAGAGTTACCTCCCTGGAAAATAAGCGCTCTCCCGTCTTCTCTCTACTACTAATGACCTACAATCATCAGTTGTATACGACAAATGTACTGCTGCCTTCACCTTTTAATCAGCCTTGTCGATTCAGCACTGTGTTACTGTTGTAACAGGATTGGTGTCCCCTAACACAAGTATCGATATTTTGATACAAAAAGCCGAGATTACACACATTTTCTTGATGAAGTTGGACAAGTTTTGGCAAGCAGGGTGACACTTTTACAGTAAACCATATTCAATGGGTATAAATATACAGCGATACATAATAAGCTATTCTGGTCATCTGTTTGTAATAATCGTCAAAATATCGAGTTCATTAGTCAAATATCAGGTATACATATCCTCAAAGAGGCCATAGTTAATACTGTAGCATTGTATGGGACTGTACCATTTATTCTTCGTGAAGTATGTAATAATTTGACCTCTACCCCGATGACCTTGGGTCACGAAATTTGGTCAATATGTTCCCGCGAATGTTACGCGTAGACTACCCTGGCTTTTAAGACAATGCAGCCCAAACCGGAAGTGATGTCATTAAAACCGTAAATAGTTGATATTTTGAGGTGTGGGATTTTCGTTAATGGATATTCACGAAACAAAGTTACAACTAGAGCCTATGGGCTTTAATGAGATCTGGTAGCTGGGTTATTGGGGATATGTTTGTAATGAAATAAACTCACAATTATATATTTAATTTCAAGTTAGGCACAGGTGGCACCAGGCACGAATGTATGTGGCTAAACGCAATCTCAAGTTACATCCTGTGACAAGGTATATGAAGGGCCGTTCGCGCCATAAACGCATCCTTTAAACGTTTTAACTTCTCAAACGTTTAAAAATTGTAAAGCTTTAAAAAGTTTAAACGTTTAAACTTGAACCAACCAATCAGATGCTATGAACTGACATTTTTAAAAAGCAAACGTTTCCAGTTGCAAATTCGCGACTTTAGACGTTTCCTGTCAAAAGACAAACGTTCCGGTAGTAACATTCGGGTCTTTTAAAGGTTTCCGGTTAAAAGGATAACGTTTCCCATTGTGATCGTCCAATCAGATTTTCTATTTTGGCCGCGTGCATTCCAACATCTACACCAACACGTGCAAATCTCCACTGGCAAACCTTTTCGGTATGTAGTGTATTTTAACTACTGAAAACCGTTCTTACAAATTAGGTTTTGGAGAATATCTTTGGCACTGGGACAATTTGCGCAGGACATGATGAACGGCGGGCATGAGGAATACAATATGCGCGAATATTTGTAGGGGTTATTTTGATTGGTTCAAACAGACTACATAGCGGAAACGTTTTGCCAGTGGACACGTGTTGATGTTGAGGTTTGAACATACACAGCAGCAATAAGAAAATCTGACTGGACGATCACAACCGGTAACGATTTCCCTTAAACCGGAAACGTTTAAAAGTCTCGAATATTCCTACTGGAAACGTTTGCCTTTTGACAGGAAACGTCTAAAGTATTGGACGTTACCACAGCAAAAGTTTGCTTTTGGACAGGAAACGTCTTCCAAATGTCAATTCATGACATCTGATTGGTTGGTGCAAGTTTAAAGTTATTAAACGCTTGGATTTATGGCACGAACGGCCCTTCTTAAAATGTACCGACATAATGACGTTGAACATACCAAAGAAAGGCAGTCCTATAATGAGGGAAGGCCGTTGCACACATTACGCTAACCATGTGTTACCCAATTAATTTCCGTCCAATAAGACACTAGAGTAGGTGCTCATCCAACCTTGACTCAACCAAAATAGCTGAATTTTGCTCTTTCAAAGTATTTTCACATGCGCAGAATGTTGAACACAAATGACACACTAGTGCAGGCGGATGCTCCCTCACGAGAGCCTCAAAATAAGACCTCATACAACACCATCGGATCATTAGGGGCTCACCTAGACCCCCAAACGTCTATTTCCATATCCTTTTCCCACAATTCCCTGTCTGCGCATGCACAGAACGTCGAACACGAACGACACACTAGCCCAGGGGGAGGCTCCCTCGCGAATGCTTCACATTGATACCTCACTCGATCCAATCGGCCCACCAGTGGCCCATCTACACCCCAAAACGTCTATTTCCATACCCTTTCTCTACTGCGCATGCGCGGAATGACGTCAGCTCCACGTCACACCCAGGCCGTTGGATACTCCCTCACGACTGCTTCACATTGATACCTCATACGACCCCATCGGCCCACTAGTGGCCCATCTAGACCCCAAAAATGTATATTTCCATACCCTTTCTCTACTGCGCATGCGCAGAATTACGTCAGCTTCACGTCACACCCAGGCCCTTGGATACTCCCTCACGACTGCTTCACATTGATACCTCATACGACCCCATCGGCCCACTAGTGGCCCACCTAGACCCAAAAAATGTCTATTTCCATACACTTTCTCTACGGCGCATGCGCAGAATGACATCAGTTCCACGTCACACCCAGCCCGTTGGATACTCCCTCACGTATGCTTCACATCGATACCTCACTCGACCCAATCGGTCAACCAGCGGTCCCTACAGATTGCCGAACATTCTCACGAAAACCCACGGTTTTGGGACTAATTTCGGTCCGCGGAGGCAGACCGCATCACCGCGGAGGAATAAATGCCCCCACGGTCACGCCCCATTCATCCAGACCGGAAGTGACGTCATACCTGCGCACACCGCCCCATTACCGCCCCATTTATGAACACTCCTGCACAATTCCTGCGCATGCGAAATGCTCTATATATACTACTGACATTATTTTTCACAAATATAAACTTTCCAGGTGAACTATCTTTCTGATGAGGGGTAAATAAATGTTCTATCAGTAATGCAAGTGAGTGAACCAATAGTCTCCGATTAGTTTAACATGGAGAAGGGATTTGCTGTACTACTATGTTAAACTTTAATTTTGCTATAATTTTGCAAAATCATAAACTATGTTAATTTGCACCACCGGGAAGGTGATATTTGCTACAAACTTTGCAGGGGTGAATATTTTGGGGTGAAACCTATAGTTATTTAGCTATACATGTGTAGCAGTATATTATACAATTATTGCATGTTATAGAGTGGGACATCACGATTTGTCAGCTCGAGTCAAGTGATGTACAACGAGCGCACAGCGCGAGTTGTACATCACTTGTCGAGAGCTGACAAATCGTGATGTCCCACTCTATAACATGCAATAGTTGTTTTATTATACCGAATGTCCTACTTGAATAAAATGGGGACTTTATAACCATGTGAATGAATATGGTACGGTGAAATAAGCATATCCTGTTCAACACTGCGCGACCGTTGTTGATTTCAAAACGCCGTGTCAAGATCGACTGTTCGATCTCGGCTTGTTTGTCGACTCAATCGCACAATTTGGATGAGGAACGTTCTCGGTGATCTTACGTACCTTCTCAAAAGCTGCCAAATTTATTTCAGTCAATTACCAAATCACATTCATTAATTTCTATCACCAACGGGCCGACGCATACACATGAGGTCGACGAAGATACGCATCAATCTTCGTTTCGGGGAGTATGTTGGCGCGCGCACTTTGAGAGGCAACTCTTGTCCGGCAGATGTCGCCGTGGAACAAATGTCATGTTCAACGCTCTGCCGTGGTACATGACATTTATTCAACGGTAAGGCAAGGTATGACTGGATCATAACTGAACATCACGATTTGTAGAATGACACGTGACCGGCTGTCAACCAATGAAAACATTACGAATTTACATGAGGTATAATAAAATAGGTTGTACGTCGAACCATAACAAATTTTGGTCCGCTGACGTATATGTCAGAGTTTCTTGCACAGGATTCTACATGTACAAGGCAGTATCTACATAAGTTAAAAGTTTCACAACTTCAAACAGAACAAACAAAATCAAAGTATATCGGTAGTTTGGGTTGTATTTTCCTTCAGCGATGGACGATACTTGACCGTAATGTATATTTAGCCAGTGACAAGAAAATGACCACTCATACTATCACAGCATTCGCCAAACCAGAAGTAGATTACCCGAATATCACATTTGACTTATCACTAATGGTACTTTCTCTTAACCATGTTAATATAAAGGTGACACCTTGCACTTAGAAGATGCAGCACTGCATAGAATGGGATGAGCATATGTCCCCTAAAAGTAAGAAAGAATTACTATGGAAATACATAATTCAGCTGTTGACACATCAACACTTGGCATACAGATTACTACGGAAACATTTGAGCTGTTGTTATGCATTGCATACTTTAACTGTTGAGATACATATTTCAACTACTCACATACATATATGAAATCAATATTGTGGACATATTTTCAACTGTCTAGATATATGTAAGATAATGTCTCCAATAATTCAATCACTTTTAAACTTGACGACCTTTTTTGGCCACATATTGTAGTGCAACCTAACTGTGAACAGTTTTGAGCAATCAGAGCTGAATGTGGGCAGAATATTTAATGGAATTGGCTTCTAAAGTGTGTGTTTAAATGGTCGAATTATTGGAGACCTTACTTTGTCTTTCATCTGTGGCCATATCTTTAGTAAAATCTGCACCCTGATAATTTATCACTATGGGGATAGACTTAATCCTGGGTCAAACAAATGCTGGCCTTTCACAGACAGATTCAAGTTTTAATGCTCTCCTAACGTGATGACCTAGTTTTGGCCTGACATTCTCTTCTGAAAGCAGAAGTATGCTGTACAGCCCCTACACTACAATTATGGTAGAGCATCTCTCACATATACACCTAACCAGCTAAACTGTATAATTTTCTCAGCAGAGTCCAAGCTTTGGTAAAGTGACGATACCAGTCTGCCATACTTTAGAGCATATTAATCTCATATTTTGTGGGAAAACAATGAACAGAGTAATATTTAATGCAGATAAGGGATCAAATATATGCCAAGTGACTATTAGTGACTAAATATAGACATACAAAAGCCTTTCAACCACTAAGGATCCCCAAAACTCATCTCTGTGGAACTACTTTCATGCAGCGTAAGGCTATCCCGTGAGCCGGTTTATGAGTCTTCATCTCGGGGAACGGTGGTAGCTAGAGGTGTGCAACCTGCGAAATGGAGCATGCGCTGTGGGGAGGATGTCTCGAGATAGAGATCCACACCGATTTGATGACGTCATTATGACTTCGTCAATATATTCATAAAAAAAAATCCAATGAGCAGGAGGGGGGACCAAAAGTTTCGAATTTGGTGTTTAGGTGGGGGACCAAAATTCAGGATAGTGACAGTGAAGAGAGTGATTTTTTCGATGTCACCCATGTAATAGGACATGAAGAAGAGGAGAGGGGAGATGGTGAACTTGAAGTTCCATTATCACAGAACGGAGTAGACAAGATCTGGAAGAACAGTGCACATGAGACTGAATGCAGACTTTGACAATTTATAATGACTGTCTAGAGATTGATGCATATACATGCATTAGCATCATCATCACACTAGATTTTCTTAGTTGCTCAAGTGTCAACATCTTCTATTAAGCCTGTACGTCATCATGAAAAGGTAGGACGTTCTGATTTTCGAGCAACTGGGGGGAAGGGGACCAAAATTTTCCGTGTCTGCTCTTGGGTGGGGGGGGGGACCATAATATTTACACATTCATTGTGGGGGGACAAAATATTTTTGTGACCTACTGACCGGAATCCCCCCGCCCCCACTGGTAAAAAATGAACCGTCCCTTAACGACTTTGTTTCGAGGTATCCATAATCGAAAGTCGCAAACCTCTAACCCATTCTGTTCTCGACATATCGACTAATTGCGGTTGTTATGACGTTACTTTCGGTTTGGTCGTCATTGTTTCAAAAACCACAACATTCTATAAGTAACCGTCAGCGGGAACTTACTGACCGGGAACCTGCAATTGAGGGATAGTTCTTCATTAAAACTTCATATTTTGAAAATAGTGACAAACACGGCTTTCTTTGATAGTTCTTGGTCATTTAGGTTCTTTGTGATATTTTTTAAATATGCAATCAGAATACTGACCTTTGGGGTCACATTAACACCATGTCAGTATCCCGGCATCTTTTTTCGCCACCAATATGTGTAACATTTAAATATGGCGTATGCTGTGTTATACCCCCTCTGGGGAGAATGAATGGATGGACTTGCGATCCAACTATGCATGTAAATTCTTGCCTAGAATGTTCCTCCAATCATAAATTCATTTCAATTGAGTTGTTCTCAAGACTTACCTTATTCAACCAAAGTCGCTAATTATTCATACAATGATATTTCTATGTCGTAGGCTGAAGTAATATCGCAATCTTCAGGCACTGCTATCCTGGCGAGCGTGTAATTATCAAGTCAACTTCGCCATGCTCCACATTCTAATGCCAACTAAGTATGGTGGGTGAATTCTGCCAATTCCATCGAGCGACAGCACGTTCGAATGTTGATCCATTGATGATCTATGGCCGAGATATATAAATGCTTATTTTACACATTGACAAATCCGAAAATAATATTATCTCAAGAAAATGTACGGAAAGATATATTACTGGATAATTTTCCTAAAGTTTTCCTCCTCATGGCCCCCTCCTTCCAGAGCCCCAATCACTCAGCCATACTTGTGCATGATCCAGGCGCTAGGGCACCATTATGGAAAGCCATCAGTGTCATAACCTCTAGTTTTCCACACGTGGTAATTCGATTTTCCACGTGTGGAAAACCCGAGGTTATGACAGTGATGGCTTTCCATACACCATGAACTTCTTCAAGACGGAGAGAGGTCAGCATCAGAACAATCCTGTGCATGTTACACCGGTCTACATGTATTAAACAGAGTGGATATTTTTGCTATGTATCATAGCCTGACGGGGCTCCAGAGGAATGGATCCCGAGCTTGTCGTCTTATCTTTCGGAATAATTCCCCCAAACTAGATGATATCAAACAGACATTACTTTCTCCATAAAAAGAAGCTGATATAATTCGATTGACTGAATCTTGGATATATATAGAATATTAACTGTTTCTAGACGAATACCTTAAAATATATCATGGAGTTGGGAGAAAAAATTGATATTTTCACGAAATATCGGCGATAATTCTGTTTAAAGGGTCACGGCACCGATTGTGAGAGGGGTGACTGTCTGTGTGCACTATCATTAACTTAAGCAGGTTTTGTTTTCCAGGTATGATGATGTATTACTGGATGGATGGATGTACTCGGGCACTTCGTCGCACCGCAATGGGCACTGGTCATGCGAACACGTCCTATAACCCGTTTCCCCCAACATCTCTCTTATCTGTGTCACGTGGACACTGTTTAATCTCCAAAAAAAATTCATTAAACAATCTTCCCTCTTCATACTCATCAGCACAACCCTATACTCTTCTTTTCCCATAACTGCAGAAGTATCACCTAATATTTCCTTCTGTTTTCTCTTATCGGGCAGATTCTGGCATAACTCCTACCAAATATCAACACGACCAATTCAGACCTATCAAGTCTCACGCATTCGGCGTGAGACTCACGCATTGGGCTTCAATCTCACGCTCTCACGCAGCCACCTATAAATCTCACGCATTCGCCAAATTCAATAAAAAAAATCTGTAAAACACAAGTCTTTTGCTCAAAGTTATCAGTGTCCGACGCACACGGTATACAGGAATGCCTACGGAAATCACAGTCGTCAGCCTTGGGTCGTCATGTGATACGTTCCCGCTCTGAAACTGTTTCATCGGCTTCCTGTCATATCGGGCACCCGCATGCCTATAATACGCAAAACGCAGTATCGGGAACCAGGCTGTCAAAATGTCTGACACGCGGTCAGGACTTGCAGGACGATATAACTTCCAATATTTTAACGATGGAGACGAAATAATCCCAGGTGGGTGATTAAATATTTTTGATCACATATACATCATGTATAAGGCCTACGCAATATATTTGGTGACAAATATCATATAGACCTTCCAAAAATACTAGCAATATTCTTACTTCCATCAGTAAAACAATCAGAAAAACAAACAAAACAACCAAAAAAATGAGTAAAGAACTAAGTGATGATTTATGACTTTATTCATCTAAAATTGGCCAGAACGCGTCTCCAGCCATCTAGAAGCCCAGAGCTTCCGGGGCCTAGGCGGACCCTGGACCCTCGCCTTAAGTGCTGGGATAGTCGCTGTAAATCTCACTCTTTGGGAAATTTTAAAGTTGAGAGGTCTGCCAATTGAATCTCCCGATAGCCAGTCACTCCCCCCTCCCCCCCCCCCCATAATTCACTCAACATTCAACACGTCACCACTGAGACTCTCCCATCATTCCTCTCAAAATTTCTCTCCACCAGACTATCTTCAGTATTTTTTCACTCGCCCAACACTAATAAATAAGAATGAGTGTGACATTACCACCCCCCCCCCCCCCCCCCCCCTCCCCTCCCTTATGTAAAGTCTTATCACAATTCTACTGCAATCCTGCCACACTCAACCCCTGTATATCTCTCCTAATTGTACACACATTCTGCACAAAATTGGCTATGATACTATTCCAACTGTCCCCTATCTCTACTCGTGTCGTGAACTCGGTTTAGTAACGGATCAAATGGCATGTCGAGTCCGAAGCATCAATAGAGACAGTCATATCTTAGATACGATGGAAGAAAAATGTTTGAGTGAGGGGGATGGTGCCAGTTTAGAAGATGACCGCGTTGAGTACTATTGTTCGACCTGTGGGTCTAGGATGACGATGTTAGATGATGAAGACATAGTCGAGAAGGGGTGTATATATGATTTGATATGCCTGAAATGTCGAGTAGCAGGACTCGAGGATGAGATACGAGGGTATAGAGGAGATAAGGAAAAGATGCAAATGTGGGTGGAGTCAATAATTGAAGTTTTACAGGAAATTGTGGGAGAGGGAACAGATATGATGGACATGATACAACAGAGATTAAATATTAGAGTTGGGGAGAGAGTCCAAACAACTGGGACAGGTAAACATAAGCAAGCTGAAGGGTGGAGGAGGATAGAGACTGTAAGAAAAGATGCGATAATAGCACTAGCAAAGAGATCCTGGAAGTAGGCACGGTTGAAGAGTGTCCAGAGGGGTTTAATGAAGCTGCGGTAGTACTGGAAGCGGCACACTTTGGGGGAATAACCGCAGTGAAGACACAAATAGAAAGGGTGGAGGAACAAATGGAGCAAATGGAAGAGTTAAAAGCTATTAACGGCGAGAAAAAATTTCCGAAAAAGAAAGTCCCGGTGGTAGCAGTGATAGGGGATTCTATTGTTCGGCCAATCAGAGAAGGCCTACAGAGTATGTTGGGGAACAATTTGAATGTTAGAGTTCAAAGCATGCCAGGGTTTAATTTGAAGCATATACGTTGTGAGATGGGGCCAGCAGTAGAGAAACTGGTGGGAGACGATATGTTGGAATTCCTAGTGATTCATGGGGGGACAAATTATGTAACAGCAGAGGGAGTACCCATAGAGTTAATTGTGGCTGAAATGAGGAAAACAATGTTCTTGGCAGAAGAATTATTTGGAGAAATACCACGGGTGATATCGGGTTTGTTACCACGGACACGTGATGGAGAAAGGGTGAATACTGATATAAGAAGGCTAAACCAGCGTTTAGAGATAGCGGCGGACGAAATGGGGTGGGGATTTTGCAGACACACTGATTTCTGGAAAAAGGGATGTCCAGTGAGGATCGGGGGGTTTTTGAGAGATGGGCTCCATTTGGATGAGCAGGGACAAGGTCTTGAACATTTTGTAAGAGGGTTAGGGAACACAGTAGAGGCGGAAATACAAATGCCAAAAACACATTTAAACTGATCTCGGGTCCTGGGGTGGGGGGTGGGGATGTTGTCGTAAGACGGAGGAGAAAATACGGCAGAACAAGAAGGACCCGTACAAAGAAACGTCGCAACAGGTGGAAAGTGGGCTTTGTTAATGTAAATGGATTGGGAATGACACAGGGTGTTGTGGCTAAATATGGCAAGTTGGGAGAGGTGGTGGAGATAGTAGAACTGGAAAAATTGGATGTAGTGGGTATGGTGGAGACACATAAATATAAAGGGACGTCTGCAATTAAGATCCAGGGATATGATTGTTTTGAGGGTAGACGACAACAGCAAGCCAGTACATGGGCAGGTGGCATTGCGCTGGCGGTGAAGAAGTGCCGGCAAGGTTTTCAGCTGAAGATGGAAGACTTGGGTCTAGTTATTGGTGCAGAATGGGAAGGGGTATAGTTGACGATGTGATATGGATATCGGGAAACTTTGGAGACAAATATGCTATAGGGCTGCTGTATGCAGCACAGCAAGGAGTTGACAGGGGCTGGAATGATAGGTTATATGATCTATTGGTGGCACAGATGACAAGATTAAGGCAGATTGGATATAAAGTGATTTTTCTGGGAGATTTTAACGGGCATGTTGGAGATAAAGAGGGGGAAGGTATACATGGAAACAAACCTGGTGTTAACCACAATGGGACGAGAATATTAGAGATAGAGAAAACATTTGAGTTATATATAATGAATAGATCACAAAAGTGTTCAGGGCTCTGGACACGAGAGAGGGCAGGGTGTAAGACAATTGTGGATTACATTCTGCTACAGTACACAGAACTGGATAAAGTGAGATATATGGTGATTGATGATATTCAAAATTATGATGTAGACAGTGATCACAACTGGGTTATGATGGAAATGGAACAGAGGGTCCAAAGACGGGAAAATATCAGTAGAAACCAGTTCAAGTGGGTGATGAATGAAGACACTGATTGGAAAACATTTCGAAAAAATATAGAGCAAGAATTCAGTGATTGGGAAGTGCAGGTTAGAGAATGTACGACAGGAGAGGGACTTGCAGAAATGTTCAGTAGAAGGTTCATTGCAGCTACGGAAGGGGTCATCCCATGGGTGAGATGGAATAGTGGAAATAGATTAGAAAATACAGAAATTCGGGAGGCGAGGCGGAAAAGGCGCTGTGCAAGACAAGAGTTTAATATGGCCTTGATAAGTGAGGGAGAAAGGAAAGAGGAGCTAGTGAGTGAAGCAAAGAAGGAGTATGAGCAGGCTAGATGTAGTAAATAGAATTGATAGAGAGGGAAAGGAAGGTAGTAAAACATTTTGGAAGTTGGTTAACCATAAGAGGAAACAAGAGGTATCCGGCGTCTTGAAGACTTCGGAGGCTATGGGAGAAGATAATATTCCAAACGAGTTTATGAAAGAGGGAGGTGTGCGAATACTCGAATGTTTGAGATTGTTATTTTGTCGGATATGGGAAACTGAGGTAATCCCGGCGGTTTGGAAGACAACAAGGACTACATTGTTGCACAAGATTGGTGACACGAGGTTATTAGATAATTACAGAGGAATAGCTGTAGCGAGTAATGTAGGAAAAGTGTTTACCAAGATTTTGGGAGTAAGGCTCCAGAGAGATGTGGAGAGTAGAGGTCTTTTGGGAGAGATACAGGCGGGTTTTAGGAAAGGCAGGATGTGTCAAGATAACCTCTACGTGCTCATTCAAATTTTGGAGCAAAGAAGGAACCACACACAGGGATGCTGTGTGGCCTTTCTAGACATTAAGAAAGCATATGATAGAGTGTGAAGGGAGGCACTCTGGGCTGCCTTGGAAGGCCTGGGTTATGGAGGCAAGATACTACACATCATCAAGGATTTATATGCTGGAGTCCGTTTCAAAGTTATATTTGGGGAGATAGAAACGGATTATATAGATCTGAGGGAAGGATTAAAGCAGGGGTGTGTGTTGTCACCGTTACTCTTTGCGATATATTTAGCGAAGCTAGGAAGACGACTTGAAGGATGCGGGTGGGGTGTGAATCTCGGGAAGCGAATCATTCCTGGGTTGTTTTTTGCAGATGATATAGTTTTGTTTGCGAAAACAAGGAAAGAATTACAGCTTATCTTGGATATAGTGGGGAAGTTTGGATTTGAAAGGAAGATAATCTATAGCCCAACAAAGAGTTGCGTCATGGTTAGTAGTCAGGTTAAACCAAGGGGGGACAACTGGCAACTTGGGAAGTTAAGTCTGGGGGAGGCGGAAGAACATGTCATGCAGATAGGAGAGGTGGATGAAAATAAGTACCTAGGAATTAGAATGAAGTTAAAAGGGCAAATTTTCAGGGTGCAAAAGCAAGAGATGATTGCAAAGGCAAAGAGAATGTTGGGGATAGTCAAGGCTATAAGTACCAGTACATGTAACCGAAGTATGTGCGCAAGAATATTGTGGGAGAGAGTTGCAGTTCCTACAATTTTATATGGGGTAGAAATAGTGGAACTTGATGGGAAAACACTGGCAGTATTGGATTTGGTGGAACTACAGGCAGGGAGATGGATACTAGGGGTGAACCGTATGACTGCAATAGAAGCGATTTATGGAGAACTTGGTTGGAGCAAGATGGCTGACAAAGTAGGAATATTGAAGTTAAACTACTATGGGCGTCTGCTTGGGAGGAAGGTCCCAAAACAGAGAAAAAGACTGGGTGGTTCAAGGAAGTAGAAGCGATAAGCACAAACTATGATGTTAATCTAATTGAAACCGGAAACAGCGAGAGAAGATGGGAAAAAATGGTTTCTGTTAAAGTGGATGAAAAGTGGGTAGAAGAGTGGAAAGATGGGATGGAATGTAAGTCATCCTTGTTTATATATAAGAAGAAAGAGGGTCCATGGAAAGAGAGATATGTAGACTGGGCGGGTGATTTTTCTTGGCTGGCGAAGGCTAGGACAGGGTCGTTGGTCACAAGGAATAGGATGAAACGAAGTCTGGAAGAGAAAAGGTGTAAAACGTGTGGGGTGATGGAAGATATGAAACATGTCTTGTTATATTGTGAAAGGTACAGGGCAAGGAAGGACGAGTTGAGGGGTCAGTTGATAGCTTCACATAATGAAATTAGATGGGGAATGATAAGTGGGGATGATGAAGATCTAGCCTTATCAGACTTGTTGGGGCTTGGTGGTAATACTTTGGATAAGACAGAGAGCCGTATCGTATCCAACTTTGTGCAAGATGTGTGGACCATTAGAGCGGATATTGAGGGGTTGGGGGAGGCAGAACTGCTGTAGAATGTTAATGTGACAAGACTTTACACTAGGTGCAATGTGAAGGATTACTTTGTGAAATGGTTCAACAGTGAAAAGCTGGAGAGGACGGGGAGCAATAGGATACTTAAAAATGTAGGACACAAGGATGAGGATTACCAGGGTGTTGGGGGCAGGAACAATTATTAAAGAAAGTGGGTTGGAGAGAAATTCGATGGGTGATATAGTAAATGCTGGTGAATGAGGGAGAATGAGTGGATATTGAGAGATTTAATTGTGAGTGTCCGTGGTGATAATTAATCAAGATTGCCGCTAAGAATCGGTCCGAGAAGAGAGAATGAGAGGGCTTGACAGATGGACATATTGTGTGATACTTCTGTAGTTATGGGAATTAAGAGAAGGTATATTGTGTAATAGGAATGTGGGGATTGAACAGTGTCTATGTCCTACATGATCTGGGTAAATAAGCACAAGGGAAACTACTGGGATATTTGATTGAGGAAATAAGAGGGAATACTGGGTGGAATTAGTATGGCATTGGATTATATGACCTTTAGTGAGCGGATATATAATGGGATATTTCATTGAGGAAAATGAAGGGAAATACTGGTTGAATAACTGGTGTATATGTACCGGTATATGAATGTGTGAAAATACCGAGGTAGCCTATAAGTTATAGACGATTAAGGGAAATAGAGGACGGAATGGGAATATATCAAGGGGAACAGATTTTATTGTCAGTGGCTATGGTATGAGGGAGCATGTGTCATAATCTGTATGATTAGGCACAGTGAATGGGAAATGGTGGGATATTGTATTGAGGAAAATGAGAAATACTGGGTGATATTTATATGGCACTGGTTTTATGATTTCGGGAAATAGGCAAAGTGACGGGAAATACTGGGGTATTTTCGGAGAAAATGAAGAGAAATGGGTGAAATAATTGGTGAATATATAGAGATGATTAAGAGAAATAGAGGTAAGACTAGGGACCTGATCAGGACTAGATGGCTATGCGTTATTGGTACGAGGGAGCATGTGTAGGGCGGTGTGGGGGAACGCGTTTGTACGGTATACTCTGTATAAGGGGGAAAAAGTGGGATATTGCATTGAGGAAAATGAGAAATACTGGGTGAAATTTCCATGGCATGGATTTATGATTTCGGGAAATAGGGTGAAATATTAAATGTTGAGTGAATGGGGAGGATGAGTGGCTATTGGGAGATTTAATTGTGAGTGTCCGTGGTGATAATTAATCAAGGTTGCCGCTAAGAATCGGTCCGAGAAGAGAGAATGAGAGGGCTTGACAGATGGACATATTGTGTGATACTTCTGTAGTTATGGGAATTAAGAGAAGGTATATTGTGTAATAGGAATGTGGGGATTGAACAGTGTCTATGTCCTACATGATCTGGGTAAATAAGCACAAGGGAAACTACTGGGATATTTGATTGAGGAAATAAGAGGGAATACTGGGTGGAATTAGTATGGCATTGGATTATATGACCTTTAGTGAGCGGATATATAATGGGATATTTCATTGAGGAAAATGAAGGGAAATACTGGTTGAATAACTGGTGTATATGTATATGAATGTGTGAAAATACCGAGGTATATATAGACGATTAAGGGAAATAGAGGACGGAATGAGAATATATCAAGGGGAACAGATTTTATTGTCAGTGGCTATGGTATGAGGGAGCATGTGTCATAATCTGTATGATTAGGCACAGTGAATGGGAAATGGTGGGATATTGTATTGAGGAAAATGAGAAATACTGGGTGATATTTATATGGCACTGGTTTTATGATTTCGGGAAATAGGCAAAGTGACGGGAAATACTGGGGTATTTTCGGGGAAAATGAAGAGAAATGGGTGAAATAATTGGTGAATATATAGAGATGATTAAGAGAAATAGAGGTAAGACTAGGGACCTGATCAGGACTAGATGAAACGGAAAAAGATGTAAATAAGATATAATGGGGAATTACCGATGGCTATGCGTTATTGGTACGAGGGAGCATGTGTAGGGCGGTGTGGGGGAACGCGTTTGTACGGTATACTCTGTATAAGGGGGAAAAAGTGGGATATTGCATTGAGGAAAATGAGAAATACTGGGTGAAATTTCCATGGCATTGGATTTATGATTTCGGGAAATAGGGTGAAATATTAAATGTTGAGTGAATGGGGAGGATGAGTGGCTATTGGGAGATTTAATTGTGAGTGTCCGTGGTGATAATTAATCAAGGTTGCCGCTAAGAATCGGTCCGAGAAGAGAGAATGAGAGGGCTTGACAGATGGACATATTGTGTGATACTTCTGTAGTCATGGGAATTAAGAGAAGGTATATTGTGTAATAGGAATGTGGGGATTGAACAGTGTCTATGTCCTACATGATCTGGGTAAATAAGCACAAGGGAAACTACTGGGATATTTGATTGAGGAAATAAGAGGGAATACTGGGTGGAATTAGTATGGCATTGGATTATATGACCTTTAGTGAGCGGATATATAATGGGATATTTCATGAGGAAAATGAAGGGAAATACTGGTTGAATAACTGGTGTATATGTACTATGAATGTGTGAAAATACCGAGGTATATAAGTTATAGACGATTAAGGGAAATAGAGGACGGAATGGGAATATATCAAGGGGAACAGATTTTATTGTCAGTGGCTATGGTATGAGGGAGCATGTGTCATAATCTGTATGATTAGGCACAGTGAATGAGAAATGGTGGGATATTGTATTGAGGAAAATGAGAAATACTGGGTGATATTTATATGGCACTGGTTTTATGATTTCGGAAATAGGCAAAGTGACGGGAAATACTGGGGTATTTTCGGGGAAAATGAAGAGAAATGGGTGAAATAATTGGTGAATATATAGAGATGATTAAGAGAAATAGAGGTAAGACTAGGGACCTGATCAGGACTAGATGAAACGGAAAAAGATGTAAATAAGATATAATGGGGAATTACCGATGGCTATGCGTTATTGGTACGAGGGAGCATGTGTAGGGCGATGTGGGGGAACGCGTTTGTACGGTATACTCTGTATAAGGGGAAAAAGTGGGATATTGCATTGAGGAAAATGAGAAATACTGGGTAAATTTCCATGGCACTGGATTTATGATTTCGGGAAATAGGGTGAAATATTAAATGTTGAGTGCATGAATGGGGAGGATGAGTGGCTATTGGGAGATTTAATTATGAGTGTCCAGTGTGATAATTAAGTTGCCACTAAGAATCGATCCGGGAATTAAGAGAGAATGAGGGGGCTTGACAGATGGAAATATTATGTGATACGTCTGTAGTTATGGGAATTAAGAGAATGTATATTGTTTAATAGGAATGTGGGGATTAAACATTGTCTATGTGACACTGTTAAGAGGGATCATGTGTAGGGCGGGTTGGGGGAAACGGGTTGCACGGCGTGTTCGCACGACCTGTGCCCATCGCGGTGCGATGGAGTGCCCAAGTACATCCATCCATCCATCCACTGAACATGGTGAACAGCTGACACCCTATATAAAAGAACAATCTCTAACCGAATTAAACAGTATACAAATTAATACAATATCTGATATCAAACAAGAGAACTCCGTGAATAGACATAAAGCTGATGTCCAATGAACAGCCAAACTCACATATCATCCTGTAAAATATTGAATGAGATAATGAAGGTTTTAAATTCATTGATATTTTGATCATATATGTATCTTTTTGATTTCACATTTACCTTAATCAGTTCGGTTAAAATGTCAGTTTGAGCGTTTATACATCTGAGAGCATATCTCTGCTAATTAAGCGGAAGCCAGGAAGTCTAAACCGGGGTATACACTTGTGTTGATAACGATACAGGCTAGAGATGTGGATTTGACACATCAGGTCAATTATAGCAGGCCTGGCTTCACATCATAAGTTAAAACGAATGATATCAAGCAAGAGGATGGCACTTGAGATTTAATTGGTACTCTAAATATAACTCGATTTACATTGTATATTGTAGAAATGAGAAATTGATAAAGGTCTTCTGTTAGTATGTAAGCTAGAGCCTACATGAATATGGTACGGTATTAAAGTGACCAGGTCAGGCCACAGCTGTGTTTAATTAACAGTAGCAAGTATTTATTCCGGCAGGTCCCTAATTAATTGTTACAATCCCGGAGTTAAGGGTTTTGTACCAGCCTCTGGTTCAAGTACTTATTTGTTTTACTGTATAAAATTCAATGTAATTTCACAATGATTGGAGCAATAACATCTTGGCTTCAATCTGTACGGACGTTTTCAGGATATCTTTGATTTGCTGTACCAATGTCTATGTTATGATGCAGAAGTAATACAACATCAACCTCTATCATCACAACGAGTTGTCTTGTAGTTCTTTGGCTTTGACTGAAGACGAACTTACGGAAACCAGGGTTATATAGAGAACATCCCCGTTGTCTATCACCTTCACGTAATCAACTGATAGGACACTAAAATTCTATATTGGCGACCCCCAGACGAGATACTACAAGGCAAGACAGGTATGGCAGATCAGGCCGTGCGAGTGCAAGATCTGCAGGCCATAGCACAGGGCGTAACAACATTAGTAAACGCCGTGCGTGCTGACAATTCATCTCATGAACAATCACGAGTACAACGTGAGAGGTTACGAAATCACGTTGCGGCTATTCGTAAATGTGATGGACTCATTCCGGCCGAGGTGCGCGACTGGTTAGAAGAATGCAACACAGCGATACGGGATGTTCGAGACATCAATGGGAGTCCAGCACATTTGGCGATATGGACGACAGCCGGAGGTCTCCGAAGGGAGATGGATTTATTTCTTGAGGACAAGGACAATGCCACCGTAACTTGGCAAACAATTAGGCAACATGTGGTAACGGCATTTGTATCCACAAATGAAGATGAGAGATTAAAATGTGAATTAGAATCGATTCACCAGAGAAGAGACCAGGAGAAACTGTGTATACATACAATAGGCGATTTCGGGACTTGGCGAGACGTGCATATCCAGATGTAAATGACGACTCGAAACGTGTCATACTTCGTGCTTATATCAGGTCACTACAGGATAAGCAGTTGGCACGCAAAATCGTGATGAACAAACGGGCCGAAGATGTAAATGCGGCTATGACCTATATCGAGGATCAAGCATCCCGGTTAGACTTACTATCTACTATAAACTTAGACGAAGCAGTGCCGATGGAAGTTGACGCCTCTCAGGACCCTGTCGAGAGATGTTTAGAGGAAATCCGACAGAACCGAGGTGTCATAGAGGCACATCAGAAATTAGTGAACAATCGATTGAGCCGGTTGGAATGTGATCAACGCCGACAGCAGGAAAATACCACGATGCGAGCCCGGAGTGATCAGCGACTGCCAATTACATGAAACAATGGTCCGAGACGTGCCAGGCAGAGACAACCAATCACTTGTTGGAGATGCGAGCAGACCGGACACAGAATGGCGGTATGTCGTAATCCACCTAGTCCACGCTTCCAAACAACTCATGAGCAGGCGGGAAACGGCAGAGGGCCGAGCGCTCGATCATTCCAGGGAGGTTCTCGGCCCAATTAAAATTAGATGGAAAAACTATTACCGCACTGATTGACACGGGGGCGTCAACGTCACTACTACGTGCTGATGTGTGGCACAAACTATCTGGCAAGGGACCACTTAAGAAAACTGGTATAATATATGCTGTGAATGAGCAGCCTCTGAAGGTTTTGGGACAAACTGAAGTCAAATTTCTAAACGCGTCTCCTGTACCGATTGTTGTGGTTCCGGAGATGTTTCATCAGTGTATTTTGGGGGCTGATGCCTTACATATTGGAAAAGCTCAGTTGGACTATCCAAAAAGTCATATGCGATGGTTCGGTCGAGTATACAAGTTAACGTCGACTGGACAACTGGAGGGTATCGACGCTGCAGGAAGTGTATACAAAACCACGGGAAACAGGGAGATCGATGAAGTGCTACACGAATACCGAGATGTTTTCGACGTGTCAAAGAAACCAGGTGCAGGGAGACACCCGAGAGTGCAGTGTACCATACCTACTGGAGATCACCCCCCTATCAGGCAGCGTGCGTACAGAATGCCCTTGATGAAACAGCATGTTGTCAAGGACCAAATAAAGGAGATGTTACAGGCAGGTGTTATACGACCATCTTCATCACCTTGGGCGTCACCTATCACACTGGTACCGAAGAAGGATGGAACGATCAGGTTCGCCATCGATTACAGGAAATTGAACTCTATAACACGTAAGGACAGTTATCCATTACCTTTGATTTCAGACATTTTTGACTCTCTGCGTGGTGCATCTGTGTTCACAACTCTAGACCTCAAGTCCGGATATTGGCAAATACCTGTCTCACCTGAAGACATTGAAAAAACTGCATTTACCTGCTCAGAAGGTTTATTTGAATGGAATTCCATGCCATTTGGATTTTGTAACTCAGGTGCGGTTTTCCAAAGAGCCATGAATGACATTTTTCGAGATTATGTCGGTAAGTTTGTTGTTGTGTATGTGGATGACATTGTTATATACTCACGCACTGAAACTGAGCATGCTTATCATCTAAAACTAGTCTTGCAACGGTTATTAGAGTATAATTTACAGCTCAAAAGAAAGAAGTGTGTCTTTGCGGCTAGGTCAGTAGATTTATTGGGGTATCACATTTCACAGCATGGTATTTCCCCACAAGATCAGAAAATTCAAGCTATCCGTAACATGTTCCCTCCCACTTCTGTAGAGGAAGTACGTTCTATTCTTGGCATGTCAGGATATTATCGTGCATGTGTCCCCAACTATGCTAACCTGGTAGAGCCTCTCGTGTCTTTGACACGGAAGCATGTGAGGTTCAAATGGGGTCAGCCCCAGCAGAATGCATTTGATGAGGTGAAACGCCTCTTATGCAGTGATAGTGTATTAGCCTATCCAAACCCACAGAAGCCATACAAATTGTTTACTGATGCATCCAACTATGCAGTAGGTGTAATTTTAGTGCAAGAAGATGAGCAAGGTGTTGACCGGGTCATACAGTATGTGTCGGCCACCTTAAAAGATAGCCAGTTGAATTGGCCTGTCATAGAAAAAGAAGGATATTCTGTAGTCTATGCATTGAAAAAGCTAAGGCCATACCTCTATGGAGCAGAATTTGTTGTTTACACTGATCATAAACCGTTGAAAAGTCTCTTTCTTGGTGAAGTTAGGAACACCAAAGTTCAACGATGGGCAGTTTTGATAGCTGAGTATGGGTGTAAGATTGAATACATCAAAGGAAGCAAGAATGTCCGAGCAGACATGCTTTCAAGAATTCGAACTCCTTATGAAGTTGCAACATTTGATACTAATGATTACATTATACCTGAGGTACCTGAGGTACCTGAGGGTGTCCTACCGTACGTGCCAATATCGGTATATGGCGTTGATGAAGTGACACTTCGCCAGGAACAAAAACGGGAGTTCCCCACTCTATTTACTGTTCCATCAGAGGAACATATGGTGCACAATGAAATAGTATATTCCACGAGATGTCCCTCGGCAGCTGATGCTGAATATCCCCGTGTGATCTTGCCGACCAGGTTTCGTAACCAGGTAATGGAGCAAGCACACCTTCGCGCAGGTCACCAAGGACTCTATAAGACCTTAGGTCTAGTCCGAGATGCATTCGTTTGGAAGGGCATGCGCAAAGACATTATGCGTATGTTGGACCGTTGTGCAACTTGTCAGGTAAATAGACGGGTGCGTAGTCGCCCAAAGTACACCGAAATGCCCATGCCGAAATATCCAGGTCAGATTGTTGGTATGGATTTGATCGGTCCACTGACTCGATCAAATAAAGGCCATTCCTACATCTTGACGATAGTAGATCATTATTCAGCTTGGGCGGAAGCTTTTCCTATACGTTCGAAAACAGCTGAAAATGTGGAGGATAAATTTCTGGAAGAATACTGTTCTAGACATGGAATTCCAGAGATCGTGATTACCGATCTGGGAAAGGAATTCAATTCTAATGAGTTGAGAGAAAAATTCAAGTTGTTAGGAATAGATCACAGGCGCACGACTCCGTATCATCCTCAAACTAACGGTAAAACTGAACGTTTCAATCGAACCCTTAAGGAAATTCTCCAGAAGTTGGTCAATAATCAGTCTCGACATTGGGAAAGTGAACTCAGTTCAGCCTTGTTAGCTTATCGCAACACAAGACATGCCACAACTACGTACACGCCCTTTTATTTAACGTATGGGCGTCGTGCACGTTTACCATTCTCCCTACCTGTAGATGCTTCACAAGATCTTAGTGACCGTTTAAATTATGTGAGCAATGCACTTCACAAAGCACGTGCAGCGACTGAAAAATCACGATTGTACCATCGTGAACAAATTAATCACCGAGCACGGGAGGGCGTGTTCAAGGTGAGCGACTCTGTGGTTGTTCATGCAGATGAGCGAATCAAACTGACAGCTCAGTGTGATCCACAGTATGAAATATTTCAGATTAACGGGCCGGTAGCCCATATTCGACACCAGAGGTCAGGGAAAACTAGAGTAGTTAATGTCTCTAAGCTTCGAGTTGTCGATCCTCAGATTGTTTGGGATAATGTTCAGCCACGCCCCCGTCGTAACCCTGAGATAGGTACGCGGCAGAGTCTGAACAGAGCAGAACGCCAGTTTAACGTAGCTCCCGAGCAAGTTGAGACGCCCACGTTGCATGATAGGCAGTTGTCAAACTCCTCCCCTTCTCAGAATGATGACGCTACAAGTCAGTCCCCTAATACACTTGAAATTCCCGATGATACGGCGAATAATAATGAAAGTCAAGTGCCTGATGTAGAAGATCCGCCTAATGCGGATGACGCGTCGTCTGATATGGATGAGGAGACTACCACTGAGCCAGACTCTTCGAATGAAATGGACGACTCACCGCATGGTTATTACTTGCGTAAGCGTAAACCTCCAGCATTGAGTTCTCCTATAATCAGAAATAAACATCGTCGTACATATACTTTTCGATACCAGTGGCTATGATTCTCTGCATTACGTGGCCACTCTCCCACTTGTTGACAATGGTGCCTATGTCGAATATAACATAAGGTCATGGGCTATGCCCTTACATGCCCCCGGTCAGTTAATGAAAGTCATGTTATCCGCGGAACATATTGGGTTAAATACGCGGACAGGTTGGTACTTCCACCCTGCACGGTGTATGGGACGTACACCGAAGGTTTGTTATGGCAACGCCATGATGGCGTCACAGCATATACCTTGTATTGTGAGTATCTTATCAAATGTCACTAGTGATCTATGTCTGGTTCAGTTGAGTCAAACTAACGATACAACCAGTAAGATATTTGAACTTGCCCCAGGTGAATTTATTGTGCAGACATTTGGAGAAAGTATTCAAGAACATTGTGACGGTGTTCCTACGATGACACACACTCTAGATGCAGGACTCTATTGGCTAAGTCCTAATAATTGTACTTTTAGTGGTGTGGATTGGAAGTTAAGTCAGGTGAAAGTGATGACTCACATGGTTTCTTTGCTAGCGACTGTCGTTTCTTTACCACCTGTCGACATACCTACCATTCTGAATGAGTCTAACATACTAACCTCGCTAAAACTTACACCCTGACATGACCTTCGTAAGGTGAAATATGTGCCCCTTAAGCCGTTACGACCAGTGGAGTTAGAATACGGGTCCACTGTGTCGTTTTCCGAGATTTTGACGTACGTTCTTGGTTCAATTTTGTTTGTATGCATACTGTTATTTGTTGTTTTTCGTATTATGAAACGTTTCAAGTTGTGTAACTTTTCTTGTATTTCTTGTTTTGATTGTTTTTCGAAGACTCTAGAGCAAACTTCTGTATCATCTGGTGTTAACACGCCTATGGCGGTTTTGTCCCAGGTCCGGCCGGCCTGTGGATTTGATTTTCTCCAACCTGCGGTTGACATTAGGGAAGGTATGTGAAATTTCAAGTGAATGTTAAAAGAGTGCACGCCTTAAAGACATTTACTTGGTTTCATATTTCCCTGACCATCCTTTTAATGACTTATTTTAACCTAGTTTTGATTCAAGATTTGATAATTTTGCTTTTGTTTGTCTTGCTATTATAACATTTGGAACATGTCAATTAATCTTTTCATTTTTTATTCTTTGGTATCTGATGTATCTGTTTTTGATTTTTAAATTGTAACCGATCTATTATAAGTCGTTTTTCCTGCACGATACCATATGATATTTGCTATATATTGATGGATATATATGAGTTAATTGTTGTTGGGAGAACAATTGACTTGTGGTAACGGAGGTATGTAAAATATTGAATGAGATAATGAAGGTTTTAAATTCATTGATATTTTGATCATATATGTATCTTTTTGATTTCACATTTACCTTAATCAGTTCGGTTAAGATGTCAGTTTGAGCGTTTATACATCTGAGAGCATATCTCTGCTAATTAAGCGGAAGCCAGGAAGTCTAAACCGGGGTATACACTTGTGTTGATAACGATACAGGCTAGAGATGTGGATTTGACACATCAGGTCAATTATAGCAGGCCTGGCTTCACATCATAAGTTAAAACGAATGATATCAAGCAAGAGGATGGCACTTGAGATTTAATTGGTACTCTAAATATAACTCGATTTACATTGTATATTGTAGAAATGAGAAATTGATAAAGGTCTTCTGTTAGTATGTAAGCTAGAGCCTACATGAATATGGTACGGTATTAAAGTGACCAGGTCAGGCCACAGCTGTGTTTAATTAACAGTAGCAAGTATTTATTCCGGCAGGTCCCTAATTAATTGTTACAATCCTGGAGTTAAGGGTTTTGTACCAGCCTCTGGTTCAAGTACTTATTTGTTTTACTGTATAAAATTCAATGTAATTTCACAATGATTGGAGCAATAACATCTTGGCTTCAATCTGTACGGACGTTTTCAGGATATCTTTGATTTGCTGTACCAATGTCTATGTTATGATGCAGAAGTAATACAACATCAACCTCTATCATCACAACGAGTTGTCTTGTAGTTCTTTGGCTTTGACTGAAGACGAACTTACGGAAACCAGGGTTATATAGAGAACATCCCCGTTGTCTATCACCTT
>JAVTVY010020191.1:0-76113 GCA_036873755.1 Hanleya hanleyi
AGTGACCTTGACCTAAATTTTGGTACATGACATCAACTTCACCTAATGTATTGATGGAAACAAAATTTCATTATTAATGATTTTTTGATGTTGGGGTCATAGTAACCTTGACCTGAATTTTGGTATGTGACACATTGTCTTCGCTTAATGTATCTATAGACACAAAATATTATGCTTTTTTTTAAATTTCATGATTTGGGGTCACAATGACCTTGAACTTTGATCTACATTTTGGTTTGTGACACATCATGCCCTGTATCCACTGAAAAAAGAAGAAGTTATTTTGAATGATTTCCTGATTTTGCGGTCATAGTGACCTTTGACCGTGACCTAATTTTTGGTATGTGACACTTCTTTTCCCCCTACTGAATCCATTCACAATTTTTTTTTGCAATTTTCAATAATTTCCTGATTTTTTGGCCAGTGACCTTTGACCTCGGACCTCGACCTACATTTGGTATGCGACACATCATCCTCCCCTAGGGAATCCACTCACCAAAAATTGGAACTGTAGATAGAAAACTGTCAATGATCAGTGATTTCCTGATTTTAGGCAAGTGACCTTTGACCTCTGACCTCGACCTACATTTGGTATGCAACACTTCGTCCTCCCCTAGGGCATCCACTCACCAAAAATTAGAACTGTAGATAGAAAACTATCAATGATCAATAATTTCCTGATTTTAGGCAACAGTGACCTTTGACCTCTGACCTCGACCTGAATTTCGGTACGCGACACATCGTCTCCACCTATGTATCCACTCACAAAAATTTGCAACTGTGGATAGAAAACGTTCAGAGATATAGACCGGACACGAACACTTTAGTGATTTCCTGTTTTTCAGGCCAGTGACCTTTGACCTCTGACCTGGACCTTCATTTTTGTACGCGACACATCGTCTCCCCATAGGGTATCCACTCACCAAAAATTGGAACTGTAAATAGAAAAGTGTTCCAGATATAGACCGGACACGGGGGACGGACAGACGGACGGACGGACACACGGACGGAAACCGCCATCACATAATACGTCCGCCTTTTTGGCGGGCGTATAATAAAGGAGTGTTGGACAGGTCACTACCACATTGTATGTTTCAAACTTGGTTGATTTCTGGTGTTTAATCAAATTATTTCCACTGAATGCGGTCATAGTGGTGGTAAATGCGGAGCCCCGTTCTGCTGCTCGGTTCAACAAAGAGAGATTAAAATTTTTCCTCAAATGTATTTCCTCGTGCCAATTTGACTCATTTCAGAGCATTGGTGAAAGTTTTCATGGGAAAACGTCAAAATATAGGAAATGTAGGAGGTTTTGGTTAAAATATAGGAATGACCCAAAAATATAGAAAATATAAGTGGCACTTGCAGGCCTGCATAACTATTCTGTCAAGCAGAATTTTTCAAGCACAACCAAAGAATTTATTCATTTTCGGTGATGGACCGAAGCACCCTGGCAATAAACCTATTGTTCTATGAAATCTGAACACTCAAGTCCCAACAAATATATTATGTTCACAATTTCTTTTGCTAGTTAATTGTCACGCATCATGCTCATAATGTTTTGTGCATGTGCTTATAAAGTGTGCGAGTGAATGAATATGATTTGACGTCGCTTACAATATTTCGGGTTTATAAAATTCAGTTGCACAGTGTGCATGTGTGTTTCCCCAAAATTCAAGACCTGGAGGGCAAAATGTGCTCAACGGATGCAACTGACTTTTTTGTGATCCAATCTATTTTTGCAATTTTTCCATTTTCATGCCCATGGGTGCTGCAATTTTTGTGTTCCACAGGAAAAAAGAATGTCAAATTGACAATTGCTCTTTAAATAAGGAATCACTCACAGAAAAGCTAGAACAGTACACATTCTCAACGGAAAAGAAAGATTCGTGAATTGAGAAAATTCAACAACTTAAAGTGATCGTATACCCTCAAATAAAGTTTCCATCAAATAAAAGACCATTGCGAACAGTGTCGGAAAATATTTATTTCAATTTTTTACGATTTTATTACACAGAGTAAACTGCAATTAAAGTATGGTATTCTATGGTGGAATGTTGCAATCATATTTAGGTCCAGTGACGTCACACCGCCTTAATACATATATTTCAAACTTTGTATGCACTTTCCAGTGCTTGATTCAAGCTTAAGGTATGTATACTTTGAGTTTCAACACAGACTCATTGTTACAATGTGCATGTTCCAAAATCTGGGAAATTAAATGCAAGATTCAAATTGACTTGACACTTATGAGTTACCATCTTCCAGATTTTGGTGAAACATGCACATTGGAACAACAAATGTGTGTGAACAATAAATATTTTCCGACACTGTTCGCAATGGTTTTCCATTTGATGGAAACTATACTTGAGGGTTTACGATCACTTTAACAATGCAGCTGCACTGATAGCACTGGCAGGCGCTTCTATAGCACAATTCGGAAAGCGTTTTATCTCCCTTATTCCACTAGGGGCGTATTGGTGCAGAGAACTTCCGGTAAGTGCCAAAGGCCCTCACAATTAGTTTGAGTAATTATATATTCTATTTTTCAAGACAATTATCTTTATAATGTACATGTATACAAGATCTATCGGTTCATGTAGAAAGTGGAAACAGGATAGTTTTTCAAAAATATATTCTGCAATAGTTTATCCATTTTTATATTATTCAAAATAATTGTGGGTGCCTTTGGTAAAAATGAAGCCGAGGCAACTACTTCCCAGAAACGTTTCATACCTCTAACCTTAAAGAACTGCAGTTATTCAGGGAGAGATCATACACTTCCTGGAAAGGGCTATAGAGATGTGGCTCACAGCGGTTCATTCATCTACTCTCATGAAAGGATCATCAAGTTTGTTTTTTATGATGATTTGTGAAACTTCAGTTTGATGATAGTCCAATTATCATTGATTAAACATATTTCCTAGGTTGTAGAGATAGGAAAGAGACTGAATGAACGAACCGCTGCAGCAGGTCACGTATCAATGCACCCGCCAGTGCTATTGGTGCAGCTATATTGTTGAAGGGTTAACTTGAATTTGTGCAAGTCAGGAATTCAACGATTTTCCTGTGTAGCTGTTGATCTGGTCAAACATGGTCAAGATAGAAGTACGATGAAGATTGTCATATTTGACTGAATGTTATAAATGGGACTCTGATAAGCTACTTTTTTGTTTGTCCACAGCATATGCTTATGTGTACTGAAATCCTGTGACAATAAACTTTGATTTTAATGATGATTTGAACTCCGTCATATTTTTCTTACTGAACACACAAATCTATGATAGTTATTTTTAAAGTCGTTCCAGAAAATGATGAATTTTACCAAAAATTACAGGGTGTGAAATATATTCCGTTGATCATTTGCAATTCGTTAAGTTGTTTGACCATTCATTAGAACATAATATTAACTGATTCAGCCCTTTCGGGTTACAAACCACCATTGAAGGACTTCGGCATTTATTTGGGTATACCGTTTAATGACACTACCCTGCCTCAGCGGAGGTCTTTCACATTGCCAGTATGCTTACACAATAAACTGGGGCAATATATTGACAAATTGTGGCCATTACCAGGGCTGCATCTAGAGTCAATTTAGTTCTAGAAAACGTATGGGAGCCCCAAACATCTGACGTCCAAACTCAAATGAATACGAAGCTGCGCATCAGAAAACCCCTCGGCTCTGGGCGCCAGCCATTCATAATGTATTCAATTTGAAGCACGACTTCAGGAACACCAAGCAGTCAAGTGACAAATATACAGATTATGACAAATTTTGTAATTAGAAATGGTCTCTAAGGTTTCCATCCAATCAGAGAAACCGGTATTCATTACGTAAGTCTTTTGATGCATCGATGATGTATAGCAAATTTTACATTGAGCATTTGAAAGTTATCAGAGATAGAGATCATTAATGATTTCGCATAAATTAAAGATGGCCACCCATCCTGCCCACCACTCAGGAGAACTGATGTAGTTATTCATTGCAAGTCTTCTAATACATGGATGCTGTATACCAAGTTTCATATAGAACACTGAAACGGTATCAAAGATATACATCATTAAAGATTTTGCATAAATTAAAGATGGCCACCAAGGTTTCCGCCCAATCAGAAACACCAGAACTGTCATTTATCGTAAGTCTATTGCTGCATCGATGATGTATATCAAATTTTACATCGAGTACTTGAACGGTATCAGAGATAGAGATCATTCATGATTTTGCATAAATTAAAGATGGCCGCCCATCCTTCCCGCCACTCAGAGGAATTGATGTGGTTATACATTGAAGGTCTCTTGATACATCGATGCTGTATACCAAGTTTCATATAGAACATTGAAATGGTATCAGAGATATACATCATTAAAGATTTTGCATAAATTAAAGATGGCCACCAAGGTTTCCGCCCAATCAGAGAAACCAGAACTGTCATTTGTTATAAGTCTCTCGATGCATCGATGATGTATACCAAATTTTACATCGAGCACTTGAACGGTATCAGAGAACGAGATCATTAATGATTTTGCATAAATTAAAAATGGCCACCCATCCTTCCCCCCACTCAGAGGAACTGATGTGGTTATTCATTGCAAGTCTCTTAATACATCGATGCTGTATACCAAGTTTCGTATAGAACACTTGAATGGTATCAAAGATATATATCATAAAAGATTTTGCATAAATTAAAGATGGCCGCCAAGATTTCCACCGAATCAGGCAAACTGGTTTGGTCATTCCTTTGAAGTTTCTTGATGCATCGATGATCTATACTAAGTTTCACACTGAACAGTGAAATGGTACCCGAGATACACAAGATTAATGGTTTCGCATAAATTAAATATGGCCGCCAAAGTTTCCAACCAATCAGGTCCAGATTCAATAGGGTTCTAGGTCATGAGCATATAGATGTGCAGTGCAAGTTTGGTGTGCCTAGGGTAAGTCGTTCTAAAGATATCTTGGTAACGAGAAAGCTGTGATGATTTCGCATAAATTAAAGATGGCCGCCAAAGTTTCCAACCAATCAGGCCCAGATTCAATAGGGTTCTGGGGCACGAGCATATGGATGTGCAATGCAAGTTTGGTGTGCCTAGGGTAAGTCGTTCTGAAGATATCTTGGTAACGAGAAAGGTGTGACGGACAGACGGACAGACGGACAGACGGACGGACGGACGGACGGACGGACGTACATGACGACGACAATACCCTTCGGCCAAATTTTGGCCGAGGGGTAAACTAGTTTTGTTGTTGAAGGAAATTTACTCCTAGAAAAAGCTTTCGAGAGCCTCAATATCGATTCGATTGCATAGCTGGGTATTGAATTTTATGCTAATAAACCTCTACTTTGTGACTGATCAGAGGCGGTTTGCGCCGAAATTCTCCATAATGAATTACGTATAGGAACTGGGAGTTTGGGATCGGAATCTGCAACAAATTCCTAGATGCAGCCCTGATTACAACATAAGAATGGTTGGGTTTGTCAAATATCTCCGATGAATGCCATGCACCACTTGTTGATTGTAAATATTCTACACAGGGCATGGAACCCAAGAAAATATAATCACCGTCCCTTTCTGATGATTGTGAGCAAATCGATATGACCGACTGATTCTATTTGGACAGAAAACCCAGGCGGTCTTTCCAATACATTGCCATGCGTGAGAGAGTGAGTGAATATGATTTAATGTCATTTTCAACACTATTTCAGTCATATCACAGCGTTTGGTTTCTATTCCTTTTCACACCCGGTAACCCCACGGGTGCCCCAGTAAGTCATCTCTTACGAAACACTCTCTGAGAAGCTGGGGCCTATCCTGTTCAGAGATAAGATGAGGTGTGCGGAATTCTACTGCGCATAGCAAGCAGTAAGTTTGCAGATTTATCTCCCTTAATCTGTATATGCCAAACTGGTCAGTCGCATTTCTGATATCTCGGCCAAATCTGTAACATTTTAAGTAGTTGTTCTTGTCACAAACTTTCTTCATTGACGAGGAATTATTTTTACACAAATTTTAACGAAAATCAGGAGAAACAAAAAAGATTAATGCAGTCGATTTCTTGAGAAATGTGAGGCATACTAGGGAACCATACATCATATTTTTTGTTTTTTTCTCCTTCTTCAAATGGAATAAGGCGAATTGAGGCGGGCGGTTTAAGGATGAGGCAGTGAGGCTGGAGAACAAAGTAAAACTCTTCGTGGCCTTTTTTTCAGTGGTTTCTGACCTTCATGGATAATACAACTCAAAAATTTGGACAACTGCAAAAATCAGGGGGAAGTAACTAATTTGGACTTACCTGGAATGGGACATCTTGTACCATACATTTGTAAGGTAGAATATTGGGTAGGGCCATTATGGAGGAGTTGCCAAAGTCGAGGTAACGAATGGTGGCAGACTTCTGAAAACAGAAACAGCCAAATTTATTATATAGAATATTACATACATTCAACAATTATCTGCAGCAGTTGTTGAAGAAAACTTTAGCAAAGTCCAACAAACAAGTGATGGCTGAAATATGTCTATCAAATGAAGAACAATTTTGGCTCTTTGGCAGTCTCGTTTAACTTTAAACAGCAGGTTGGCTTCTAAATTTTTTTAAAGTGATCGTAAACCCTCAAGTGAAGTTTCCATCAAATGAAAGACCATTGGAAACTATGTGGAAAAATATTTATTGTAATTTTTTACGATTTTATTACACAGAGTAAACTGCAAATAAAGCATGGTATTCTATGGAAGTCTGTTGCAATCATATTTAGGTCCAGTGACGTCACACTGCCTTAATACATATATTTCAAAATGTGTATGCACTTTCCAATGCTTGATTCAAGCTTAAGGTGTGTATACTTTTGAGTTTTAAAACACTCCAGGGGTTTTTCTAGCCGTTTTTTCATCGTGGTTACCACGATGAAAAACAATATATATTGAGTTTTGCAGAAAATTTTCAAATTGAGTTTTGATTAAAAAAATTGAGTTTTGCAATTTTTGCCGTTTGTGCGCGAAGCGCACGAAATTTTTTTTGAGTTTTCCCACAACATACGGTACCAGTTGTCAGTTGATAGGTTGTTTTGCATGACCCGCCCGCATCAATATTTTGGAAATAAATAATGCCGCATGTATTTTAATTATCAGTAGTTATTGTTCGTAAAAGAAATAAGTAAGCAAATCTAAGTAAAACGAATGAACCTTCACAGCGCGAGTCAGCGCGAAGGCGACTGAAGAGCCGCCATCTTGGTTCACATTCTTGGGGAAGCCGTATTTCAAAACGAGGCACAGTCCTTTTCTAGCGAGGATTCCCTCATGTCAAGCACGTGGCAGTAAAGTTTTAACTCCGGCACTTTTGGCGGTCGCGTACCAAAGCCATCGTGGTTTTAGTTTATGGATCAGTTGTTTACTCATCAACCAATTCATTTAACCATCCATTTATCTGATGAAACGCTTTTGAGCGAAGTGGTCGAGCGCTTCACGTCTTCACTCCCGACAACAACAACAACACAGACTGTCGACCAATATTATACTCGTAGCTTGAGGACGACGGACATACAAAATTCGTCGCCGTGGACAGAGAATCCATATCTTCAATCAGTGTACAAGAAATAAAGAAGATTTCAATAAGAGGGGACTCCTGATGTTGAAAATTCGGGTAATAAATTCTGCAGTTATCTTTAATATTGATCACAAGTAAGAGTTTTTCCCCTTGATTTCTGTTTACACAATGTGTGTGCATTTGAGTTTTACTGTCTACCATAATTATTTACATAATGTTTCAATTAAAATAAAGCAAACTTAAAATGTCTCTTTAGAGAATAATTATTTCATAAATATTTTTTTCTGACGATATTTATGAGAGATTTCAGAGTGTATAAATCTGTACAATAGGAATGTTGCCAGGTTGTATATTCGATCACAGTCTTCTCTGTTAACGGTAAAAAATTTAGCTTCAATAATTAATAATTATAGCATCTAGCATGTATGTTTCAATTAGCATGAGGTCATGCTAAACAACCTATGGTTTCTGAAGAAGTGTCGTAAACATATGATCAGTTCTGTAATTGGTGCGATGAAAAAGTTGGAAAAATTGAGTTTCATCATTTTTTTGATGAAAAAGGCAAAAATATTGAGTATTGTGGATTTCTTTGTGCGCCGTAGGCGCGAAAAAAAATTGAGTTTTCAAAATTTTGAAATTGAGTTTATGAACAATTTTGGGCTAGAATAACCCCTGCACTCACTGTTCCAATGTGCATGTTTCACCAAAATCTGGGAAATTAAATCCAATATTCAAATTGACTTGACACTTATGAGTTACCATCTCCCGGATTTTGGTGAAACATGCACATTGGAACAGTGAGTCTGTGTTGAAACTCAAAGAATACACACCTTAAGCTTGAATCAAGCATTGGAAAGTACATACAAAGTTTGAAATATATGTATTAAGGCAGTGTGACGTCACTGGACCTAAATAACATTGCAACAGACCACCATAGAACACAATGCTTTATTTGCAGTTTACTCTGTGTAACATGAGCAGTGTGACTAACGTCACAGGACCTACGAAGTAGAGTAGGCATTAGGACTCGGAACGCGAACTGAACTCTTGGAAATCCCCGCCCCCAGTTAGAATCCTGCCTATATTAAGATGGGCACCGCCCAAGTCAGAATCGCCAGTGATTTTCATCAAAAATCACCAGAAATTTTCATCAAAAGTAGGTCAGCTCAAGACTTGTTGGTAACAATCTCCTGCTGCGCCTTCATTCCAAAAATAAATAACTATCGCCGATTTAATTTTACAATTTGTTAACTAAAGAAAACAGATTGAATAATAAAAAAGTTCAGTAGATTTCAAGCTTTACGTGTGAAAATATATCGATCTCTTTAATGGTTTTCAGTGCATGCCCTTGTCCAGGATCAAAACAACTTTTTGAATCGCATTATTTTCCCAACAATACAACAAATTTTTATATATAGTACTATAGTAGAAAGGTAGCATTTATGTAGTTTACGGTAATTCAACTCAAGACCAACACCTTCTCTGCACAAGATAATGATTTCATGCCATTCTCCTGAGGGCTATTCCAGAAAAAAAGGCATGGGGGGGGGCGGATGGGAAGCCTTTTTTTTTCTATGGGTGGTCGTGTTAAAATGAAATCCAATTCTGTGGGTGGTAGGTTTAATAAAGAAATGGATTCTATGGGTGGTGGGTAAATAAAACCAATGGTGTCAATGTCTGGTCGTTGTTTTCATTCGTTTATTTATTAAAACACTACCCGCAATTTTGTGTTGTCTGTTCTTTTGTTCTTCTGTATGTGTAATTTCTCGCTGGCAACCCTCGTAGCTTCCTGGAAGTTCCTGATCATCTCATTTAGTCACCTTCGTGAAAAGCGCCCTCTTCGGAAGAATGAGGTCTTGTCAGAGTTGTGCCCCCTGTTCGTTTTACGAATTAAATTGGTTCCCAGAAACCCAAAAATTGTATTAGTACAAAATAATGTGAAAACTGGTCGTATATTCGAATGTGGCGATATATACAAATGTGCCCGTTGCGTACCGAGGCGAAGTTTTGCCTCCATTTTCTTCAGACTTTGCTGACGATAATTTTCAAACCAGTGGTTTTGACGATATGGATCAACTCAAAAATCTGAACGACGAAGAACTTTGTTTTCTCCGCGATAAGTGTTCCGAAAAAACTAGGACATTATTTACGCTTCAAAAAAGCAGTTGACACGGTCGGCACGGTCACAGTGAATAACTCCGAACCTGTTGATCTGGCGGTATCAGCAGCAAATGATGATAATGATGAACCAAAACGCAAAAAAAACCAGGGTTCGCATGCCTTTTCTTGCATTAAATTTAATGTCTTTTCATGGTCCTACAGTGATTATTCAAGTACCCAATTCAAGCCAATTTTAGGAAAGCGGACGTGTTCGAATTATCTTTTTTTGACGGTAACTTTTGACGCGAGAAGCTAAATGGCGGATTTCTTCATCTTTGATCGTTTTTAGTGAATTATCCATTGCCTCTTGCATTTCCTATCATTATTTTCTCTCTTTGAAGAGCAATGCATTCTTCCCCGCTCTTTAACCATTAAATTAGGTTCGAGTAATTGACCGCAATGATCGGCTGACAATGAAGATATTAGCTTCACCCGACACCCGGCAAATTTAAAATCACAAATTCGCGTACATTAGTACATACGCGACAAGAGCATATTCTGTCACTTAGACATTCTTATATTTTCTTTATTTTCTCTGCAGTACATGCTTGAAACCTTGCGGAATTTTTGTCACGGCCGACAAGACTAGGCCTATGCCCAACTATCCCGGTTTCGCCATTGATGTCAAAGGGGAAAATATATAAACGATCTAATGAAGAAACACAGATTACGTCGTTTTCAGATTGAGAATCAAACCTAATAATTTCTTGATTGCTCTTCATAGGGAAATATTGTGGAAGGGCTTTTCAAACTCTTTATGTCAATAAAACGAACAGCAAATTAATCAAGCGCCTGACACTATTTAAGCCCATATCAGGGCCAACTGATCTGAGAAATACAATCTTCCCAGCTGGAACGAGCTCATCCCGCCCGGTAATATCGGCTAAACGAAAGACATGAATTGCTTGACCTTTCTAACAATTCACTGTATCCATTCGGTCCTTGATTAGCAGATGTATTAAAATACTTTCATAGAATTGGGTGGGGTCTGCAGAATGAAAGTTTCAACATGCCACGTGTTGGTTGACCATTTTCCCGCCACACGGAGTTGCAATAACATCACGTGATCAATCCTTGGATAGCATGGCACGTGGGCCAAACTTGTGCTTGTTCACGGTTCCCGCTTCAAAATATATTCAGCTAACACAACGTCAATTATGCCTTCGTAAAAGTGGGATCATGACTCATGAAAATAAAAACGTTTCCAAACCTGAAAAAGAATTCCCTTTTACCTCTCTCCGATCGTTATTCTGGCTTGAAATATGGCTCGACTGCAGCTGTTCTGTCATTTATTGGTCATACACTCACCTGTTTACCCAGGTTTATTCAAGTATATTTTGGCCTAACATGATCCGCATCAATTCACGATCTATGTTTTAATTAATCTGAAAATTGGATCGATCTGTTTCAGATCCATATGCTTCATTTGAAAATATAGTAGAATAAATGTAGGCCTATTCCATTTATTAAATGGCCAATATAATCTCGGGCTATCTTACGTAAACGTCTCTTCCGACATTCAACTTTTGTGTCAATAATCAGATCAGAAGTACCGTACTATCTTCGCTAATACTGTAAAAAAAACTCACCTCAATTACGTTATTTTATTGCAAAAGAAATTTAGTTTATTAAAAACCGTATATGTATTTCCATTCCGATTTCCACTTCAGTTGCCTTGTTCACGTCAGCTCTCTTTATCCAGTCTTTAAAATCTGGCAAAGTCAGCCATTCATCGTTAAATTTGCACTTTCCAGACGTTTTCAATTTTTGATATCACAGAACAGATTAGCCTCAAACAAATTGTCACTGAAAAAACAACAGCTGTCCGATGTGCCGTTCCTGGTGAAGTTACACTGTCAGATCTGCCAGTCGATCACGTGTACATGTATCTCAGGCAACAGCGCTATAAATAGACCTCTGGAATATACTATTGTAGGCCAGCGCATTTGTACAGGAGCGACGGATGGAAAGGGGAAAAACAACAGGAGACAGAAACAACGATCGTCGGAGTGTTTATTCCATTTTGCTGGACTGCCAACCATACTTACCCATTACAGTAAAATTCAATCACTTTCAAGGACGTACGGGAAAAAATTCTAACTTTCAAGGCCTTGAATTTTCAATATAAAAATTAAACACTTTTACAAACTTTTATGGACCCGTGCGAACCATGAAAAAATAAAAAATATTGACCCGCGAAGTGATCTCCATAAACAACAACAACGACGACCATGGTAGGAGGCCAACTGTTTTTTTGTTTTTTTCTATGGGTGGTGGGATGCCTAGATAATTGAATTCTGTGGGTCCTTGTTGTGGCAGTAAATTCATTTCTATGGGTGGTGGGTAGTAAAAAAATCTGCCATCCGCCCCCCCCATACCTTTTTTTCTGGAATAGCCCTGAGCATAATCGGTACAAAGACGAATAAATAGCGTCTACTTACTTTATCTAGTTAAATTCTACCCAAAGAAAATAAATTAAGACACTTTAAACATGCCGTCATGGCTTTGTTTCACCCTCAGTAAACTTTTATCGTTGTTGCTCACGCAGACTAATCTGAAGGATGATGCCACATCTTTCTTTCTTCGGCTGACTTAATTGGTTGATGTAGTATATTTCACCACCAGTGCGTAACTGTAACTTGACCTGAATTTGACGCCTGATGTGGTCTGTGGGGAAATGTTTCAAGGATGTGAAATAGGATACACGTTAAAGGCCACAGCTTACATATATCTCTAACAATATACTGAATTGTGTGTAGGCTGGCAAGTTGGTAATAGCAGTGTAGTTAAATGCACTAACAAATGATGGAAAATTAGCATTTCCTATTTCATTATCTCATCACGTTTTGTACTGTGTTATATATACAGTGAAACATACAGCCAAGGGTTCCCGATGGGCATGACAGTACACTCGCTGAGCTATCAATAAATAATAAAAAAAATAATTATAAATCAAATTCTCAGCAGAATTCGGTCAGCTCAGAACTTGTTGGTAACAATGCCCTAATGCACGTTTGTGCCAAAAATCAAGGTTCTAATGTCAATGGTTCTCCTTATTTTGCCGACGAAAGGACTCGGATGGACTGACTCACTCACTCACTCATTACCGGACAATTTGCGATCTGTAGCCTACTTCGTAAGAATAAAATCGTAAAAAATTACAATAAATATTTTTCCACACAGTTTCCAATGGTCTGTCATTTGATGGAAACTTTACCTGAGGGTTTACGATCAGTTTAAAGGGAACCAACAATGATTCGAATATGCCCGTCAGCTGGTGGCCGAGAGCCCATTCTAGTTGCTCTTTCATGTTTCCCACAGTGCAGTAAATAAAGTGCACCTAAACTATTTTTAACACGAGTGTTGAATGTGAGTTATTTCAATGCCATGAAAGATTTTCTGAGGTGGGTTACATATTCGCCAGGGCTGCGAAAGTTAGCAGAATATTTTTTCCCTAAATGACTATAAATTTTAACTGTTCAGAAATCTTAATGTATAATCAACATTTTAGAACCCGTTGTAACGGGATTGGGGTCCATGGGTTTTTGTGCTGAACTGGAAAAGTGAGTAGAAAAATATTTGTTTTAAAAATTACTTCTCTGAACCAAAAGTAATGCAAGTAATGTTGCTAAATATCGAGTTGTCAGACTTTATTAGAGAATTTAATATTCCTAGAGCTGTCATGGTTTTGAGCAGTCCTGTACCGTCGCCTATTTCACTATGCCTTGCCAGGCTCCAGGTCACACATGGGTACCCAAACTAAACGTCTAAATCAGGCTGTTAACATTTATCTCTGCGATATGAGGGTCTAAAACTGTCTGTAAAATAGTGTGTTGCATTATTTTTGACGTCCAGGACCATAAAATGATATGGATCATGGGGACTGATTTTGACTCAACAGATCAGGCAATAGCTGGACTGCTAGTGAGCGAGAAGCCCCCCCTTGTTACGGGTAATTCTGGAGGGCGGGAGGGGGTGTTTGGTTTTGATGTCACACTCAAGTTCGTTTCACTTATATGGAGAACCACCGCCTGTCAGCAAGTAACTGACAAACTTTCACATATGCACCAGCTGAGCTCGAACCCATGCCGCTTCAGTGGTGTGAAGCTAGCGATCCCCAGCGAAACGCCACTCGGCCTACGGTAATTCTGGAAGGACCCGTAGACCTACCTTATCAGGCCGGAGCTCCTCAATACGTGCTCGGTACCACTTATTGTCGCATGTGTACAAGACGCAGCACAACACCCCTGGCTGAAGATTCTCATCTTGAGGTTGAAATACCTTCCAGTCCAGGTTACAGATGTACTCCTTTCTGAAATGGAAATGGTCCTCTTAAAGAATACATTCCTCACGTTGTTTTGTCTCTCACAAAAGCTTTTGGAAGTTGCCCAGATCATTGATGTTCAAAAGTAATGCAAGGGAGATAATCACAAACGTTGGCCCAATCAAGGGAGACCACTGGCCACAGTAATTCTCATGCAACTTGGAACATGATGGGCTAAACAAAATTAATCAAATGGTTCTCAGGCAATTTTTTCGAAAAACCGAAGCGTTTTGGTAGACATTTTGTATGGGTTTCTTGAATGTACTATCTCCTTGTTTCTACATGTAGTGAAGAAATACCTGCAATCCTGGGTAGCATGGTGCAACACACAAGGGCAGAGCATGGACTCCAGATGCGCCCATAAATGGGAATCAGTTGCGATACCACAAGGTTCTTCATCACTTTCTGAAATTTGTGTGATGTGTTGTTGTTGTTCACCATTCAAGAATGGATTCAAGTCCTCCGGAACATTTGCTTGTTCACTCGCTATTGTTGATCGTACAAGTTGCTCCACTCTTCCCATATCGGCAGTCTCTATTATAGTCCATGGTACCAGCAATTTGTTCTCCGTGACCACCTCCACGGACACGTGACCACATCCACGGACACATACTCCGGCATTTTGCTCATAGAATTTGAATCTCACACAAATCTCATTGCCAAGCATCATCAGCGCTTTCCATTACGACGATTCCCTGTCAGTCTACTCGCCGCGGGGACATTTTATACAAATTTGATTGGTGTAAACCTGGGTGACTGGCGACCACACCGCCCCAGTGAACATGAATGGAAAAGCCCCCATCCAGGCCAGACGTAATTATCTCCCTTCTTTGCAATTTACATAGGATTTATGTCCCCTGATTCATAATTTCGGGGGGAAAAGGCTTACAAAATTGGAATAAAAAAGATGCGGTGCACGTTTAAAACTGATGCGGCGATGCCTGAGAACCATTTAATCAATTTTTTTTAGCCTTAATCACCGATTTTAAACTGTACACAGTTTTAACAACAGATTCAGAAAGCAAGGAAAAAGTAGATATTTTTCTGTGTGGAATATTGGTGAGAAGAAACTCTGTGCCACAGTTGTCTCTGCGAAACATCGTCTAGAACTATGTCCTATGGAGGCTTCCCGATATCATACTCAGGGATTCATAGACGTCAAAATTTACGTTTTTTTCCCACTGAATTGACTTTTTGTCCAATCAATATTCAATTTTTCTAAAATTTTACTGCCTCAATGGGGAATACTCGAATACTTTAACAGTACCATAGTAATAGGTGAATTCTATGAACCTGTGGTACTGAAGATGGAGTGTGAAGCGAGAACAGACCTCTTTGGGCCTCACCTACAAATTTCCGAGCAGTAGATTTTCTTCTCTCCTTATGCTCTGACATGAAAGCATGTTTTCTAGCGAGTGATGAAAAATAAATATGCATCAACTTACCCTGCTATTTGAAGAAAGGACCATTACACTTATCCTGCTTATATTTTGAAACTAAAAAGTTAAAACTATGTCAGATATCACTGGTTAAAGATATTGCTCCATGTTGACGCATAGGGAGAAATGAAAATCAACTACCCCAAATTCCGCAGTCAAAGCCTAGAGTGGGTCATGCCTCACAGCACTCCATTTGTGATAGATATTGGAAAAGCCTCTGTTGATAGTCGATGCAACTAACATCAAAATTACCGGATTTTATGGCTTATGTCGAGTAGCTTGTCATAGGTTTCACTTCCAAAGTCTGGTTGTAGCCAGAATTCTCCTGTTTTTGTGACCACAGACTGAACACATACTTTTATCTCAGTACCTGGAGACAGAAAAGATAAGTCAAACACAAACAGTGAATACTTAGCAAAAAGAACAAAAATTCAAGTGTCTTGCAGTGTAAATTTGTCAACAATCTTAAATCTATATAAGATTATTCTACAAAATTCTATAAAGTATGGTGGGTCACACATCTCGTGCTTACTTTGCATACGGATAGAATATTCTAGGATATATATATGTCAACCATGGCTTTCATACACCCATTTTACAACCAGCTTAATTCAGTTATATATGTGTAGGTTCAGGTACAAACAAATGTAACAGGGGAGACAACTGGGGCATGCTATGAATGGGCATAGCTAGGGCCTGCTGAACAGAGAGGAATTGTACACATATTTAGCAACCATAGGTACACCCTGGCATACTCTTTGGATCTCATGAGTTCCTACCATTCCTGCAGTTCCAATGGTGATCATGGTGATAAGGGAATGGTATATGCCATAAGGATCTCTTCGCCATGCCCGGTCAAGAGTCAAGCATGCTGTATCCCATTGAGATATGCTATTCCTATCAAGATACTCGTACTCCGTTACTGGGACAAAAAATGTAATAAATATTGGTCATAATACAATGTTGGTTTATTGACGAGGTGACCAAATGCATGATCATGTGAAATTAATAGAGCCACATCGTTGTCTTATGCAAGTTCAATATCCGAACCATCGTCCAAGATAGAAGTGGATCAGTTCATTCTCTCTCAAAGATGCTGTGGACACAAGGGGTCACGGAAACGCACAACAAATTGTGATGGGACATGTCTTTGGCTGCAGACTATATGCGAGTGAGTGAATGTGATTTAACATCGCTTTCAACTATATTTCAGTCATATCATGATGTTTGGTTTCTATTCCTTTTCACACACAGACACCACACGGGTAGGATCCTATTCTTTTTAACACCCGGGGTGCCAGGATTAGTCGCCTCTTACCTAGAAGTGGTAAGAAGTTTCAGAAGTTTTCTCGTATCATGACATTGTGAGAGAGTGGTCCCAAAGCCACCATTTTATACTGCTGCCTACTTGAAGCAACACGACATAGGCCGGAGTCCTGATACTTCACCTAGTTCCATCACCCGGAAACCAGCCCAACCAGTTCTTGATCTATCCTCTTAACGCTGAGCACCCCCAAGCTTGACCCCAGGACCACTGGCTTGCGAGATGGATGCTCTTGATGCTCTAACCACCAGCCCATCATGGTGCGGTTCAGACCACAAACACTATTGATCAACAACAATGCCATGGCATTATCCAGTCAGATGAGAAAACAAGCTTACATACCTTCTTCTAAAGTTTCTGTCGCATATTTGGGAGTCTCTGTGAGCTCTTCAACCTCTGAAACATACAAGGATGTATGGTGACCTCTCTAACATTTCAAACAGTTTTAGATCAGCTATTTACTCAATTACATTAAAATAGCCCACTGAGTCCCAATACCCCTCTGCTACCTGGTACTGTCTACACTCAGCAAACACGCACTGCATAACATGTATTTTTAGAACTTTGGCAGCTAGTTTAACAAAACTGTGATCTATTAGGGTTGACTGTAGTTCTCTCATACAAGAAATAAATACAATGCTGGGCCATGCCAAGTTCTTAATTGATGGAACAACTTTTGCACTGAGGTTCTGGTAGAGCATGACAAAATTCCTAGCTCTGAATATACTCTTACATATAGCTCTTCATACTGCGATCAAGTATTGGATCTTAAAAAAAATAGATCAAGGTCAGTCATTTTCAACAAGTTTTCGGAAGTTATGGTCCAAAAATGAAATTTTAACTTGCCCCCCACCCCCGCCCGCCGCATACCAAATTTAGAAGGAATTCTTCCAGATTTTCAAAAGTTATTGCCCAGAAACAAAATTATAAACTGTCCCCCAGATGGTGCCATCTATAAGCAGATTGGCATGAAAAAACAATCCCAAGTGGGACCTTGCGGCAAACTACCCACATACCAAATTTGAAAAGAATCAAAATTTTAACTTGGCCCCCAAGTGGCGCCACCTGTAGGTGGAACGGGGGACAATGAATGGCATGAAAACAACCCCAACCGACATCTTGAGGCGAGGTACCCACATACCAAATTTGAAAAGAATCTGTTCAGTTTTTCAAAAGTTATTGTCCAGAAACGAATTTTAACTTGGCCCACCTATGGCGGACTGTCGTGAAAAATAACCCCAAGGAAGATCTTGAGGCGAGGTACCCACTTACCAAATCTGAAAAGAATCTGTTCAGTTTTTCCAGAAATTGTCCAGAAACGAAGTTGGACGGACCTCAATACTATAGTAGCCCTTTGGGCATCGGGAGACAATGAGACTTGCCAATCACGTTATTCGACAGGTGCCGTAGTAGAGCGATTTTCAATTTTGGTGTTAACTTAGCAATGTCAAAGATTGTTCAAGTCATAAAGTCTTGGAGTTTGTGTTGCGACCAATACATGTTAGATTCTAAAATTCTCTCTAGTGAACAAGATGAACTTTGAAATGCTTGGCATTATGACGGATAGCATGCCCATCACGTTATAACACTCTGAAAGTTCCAAGAGAGCATATGATGACAATAAGTGTCCCATACAGAATGCTGATGTGTGAAATGTGACATCATCAAAATGCAGATACCATCTTGATTTTTTTTTCTTAAAAAGAATGTCCAAATTTCAATGTTCACGATAATAGAAATGACGGTCTTACTTAGTTATCTATGTTACCATAGTTTATCTCAACTACGGAATATCTTCAAAATAACACAACTACATGTATCTCAATCTCATTAATTACAACAATCATAGCTTGATAGAGAGAAACAGAATGAAATTAAACATAGCATTCAATCTTACCACCATCATCAAAGGCAAAGTCCAAAGCCTTGATGTCATTCTGTATACCAGAGAAGTTAATGGAGTATGGCAGGCATGGATTTGGTAACTGGTTCCTCAAAACGCTGAAATCTATTGCTTCAATCTGTAGAGAAAAAAAATAACAGATCTATAAGCATGGGTGAGTGAGTGAATGGAATTTAAGTCGCTTTCAACAATATTTCAGCTATATGACGACGAACCAACTAAGCACCACCCAGCCCAGTTGTGTTCCTGCTACTTCAAAGAAGAAATCTTTGAAGCAGCATGGAGCCATCCACCCTATAAAACACTGAGGACGGTGCACAAGACACAGACAATCCCAACTTTTCAGTACCGCAGTGCAGTTCTGACTTGAAGGCTACTGGTCAGTTACTGATTGGTAACGGATAGATTATACCATAAATGAAATGTGTGGTAACTAATGACCGCTTTGCATTGTTCAGTTAATGATTGGTGTCAAACTTGACAACAGAACAGTAACGCAAGGGAACCTTTCCTACCAGTACGGTGCACTCACCAAGCGGTTCAGGTAGGTGAGCAGAAATGGGTTGAAAGCCATTTAGTAACTGAGCCGTAACCAATCACGGTACTGATGTGTTACTGCATTGTTACCCATATGTAACCAAATGTGGAAAATTGGATTGGTAAGATAGCAGCATTTTCTTAGTAACTGATTGGTAGCCAATCAGTGAATAATTCATAGGATCCAATGGGTGACCAATCAGGTTGGTACTGATCAGTTGAAAACTAAACGATACTGCAAGGGGATCTTTACTATGAGTACCAATTAGTACTCCACCAACAAGTAACCAACCAGCGAAATGAGTGGTAATGGTTCGTAGCGGCTTGCCTGTGTAGAGACAGACAACAATATCCGGTTTCTCGAACTTCAAACGTACAATCTCAACAAATACACACAAAAATGTAGTATTCAATTCCTTGAGGTTTTGCTGAAAGGAAATTAAAATTAGGCCATCCTTAAAAATATGTGTGTTGGGCGTAACCCGCCCGCCCCATCCAAAACCTGCCGACCCAAAAGTTTTTATTGGCCATCTGTCAACGTAAATGTTTTTTTTCTTCTTCAAACAGCCATGTTGTTGTTGTCATCGTTAAATCGCGTAAGTCGTGAATTTGTCCGCCAGAGTTGCATAGCTGGTCAATATAACAGGGGTAGAATATGTTCATTCAGAGAGATTTATTCGATATCAAGAAAATTCAAGTCAAATAGCTGACCTGTAATCAGATATAACTCTGAGATATCCTTTCAGCTTGCTGCTTTTCAGACAATGACGGTCTTCATGTTTTGATGATGTAATACGCAAGCTGAATCTCGGAAACCTCTGCTCGTTTATTTTTTGGAAGCCTCGAATGCTCTCTGCAATGGTTCCTGACTGGCGCCAGTCTGTTTGAAGGAATTGAATGCTAACACATGGTCTTCAGGTGGTAAGTACACGAATGTGAAAATGGAAACCTCAGACGTTTGCAAACGATGTTTTTGCAGACTGGCATTTGAGATGTTGTTGAACAGAACTGAATAAAACTGACACCAGTATAAAGCAAAGGATCTGAAGTAATATACAAGAGCATGTTATGGCCACAGTAACTGCGAAAACAGCACAAAAACTCCACAGTGAGGCACGTGTGTAGATTGCAACAACAACAACATGCCTGTACTTTCGGAATGAAACGAGACCACTGACACGCTTGTGAGTAAATCACTGGACCTCGATAGTTGTATGTCGCTCTAATCTGTAAGTGGAAATTCTTCTAGGCAATATTTTGGTAGTCAAAATGGTTCACATTTGGACTTTGACTAAAAATATACAGACTTGTTCAAAAAGTTTCAGGGGCCAAATGGCGAGTAGTATGTAATTCTGCAGTCACCAAAACGGATTTACGGTCGCAATTGACGGGCTGGCGACAGGTTCAACCCAGCACCAGTGAAAAATACCCATCGAGTTAAGAGTGGATTAACAGATAAACAAAAACAACAGCAAATTGGATATCATTTAGCACATGAATTAGATTCAGATTCGTTCAAAATTGAAATGACATAATTTTTCCCAAGACAGCACATCAGGCAAAGTAGAATCCAACGGTATGAAATTTAAGAAAATGAAAATGGATCATCCTCAGAGATGTCAAAAAATACATTGCCGATCTGCCTGTATTGAGACCTGAACAACAACAACAATGCGGTCGACCACTTACATTGAGTCACACATTCAAGTCAGTTTATTTGAGCTCATTTTAACTTTAATGGCATTGTATTTCTTGTTTATGTCTGTGGCTCTCGAATTTTGATGGTGAGTCAGATCTCCGACTGTAAAAACCAATACGGTATAAAATTTTGTGGGACAAATAAAGGAATTTCCTTATTTGTTTTTGTTGGTGTTGCATATCTGTTATAAATCCATGGCAAACTGTCAAAGAACTCCAGAATTAAATCAAAACTCATTAATTCATGATAGCTGCAATAGAAAAGAAGAACTGCCCACATCCTCACCCGAAGAAAGAACAATATACCGTAATCTGGGGCGACTTTGAACACTTTTAAAAAATTTTTTTTAAGTATTATAAATTAATTTTTGAAAATGCTAGATATTATTATAATCTTGAAATCCCTCCTGGTGTCTGACGGAGATGCAGGAACTTGGTGATCATCAGATTAAAGCTTTTTCTTCATTTTCACTTGTTCAAAGTCACTTCATGGCTGGGGTGACTTGGAACAATGAAGCCAAACAATGCAATGTATAATGTTTTCTACATCTCACTTGACCCAACATATGATTACAAGTTTCGCAAGTCCCTGCCTTTCTGGTGAGTTACTGTGATTTTTCCATCCATCAAAAAAAGTGGAAAAATCGAGGTATTGTTAATGAACTAAGAACCAAAGAAAGAAACAGAAGTCTATGGCTTGTTCATATTAGACAGAACCAGACCCCAGCTGGTTACTTACAACACCACTTTTGATTCGCATCTGCAAAACAACAAGAGCCATTCTGAATGTGTTAAAATTCACCCTAGGTCCCAGTAGTAAAAAAAAAACAAAACATTTTCCTATCGCCCTACCCACATTACTGAAACAGGGTCGGGTTACGCCCAACACACATATTTTTAAGGATGATCAACTGTTCAGTATAGGGAAGCACTGAAATTTCTATCCACAATCAGCTGTCGTGGTCAGAAGAATTTCTATGTTGATATTACAGAGGATTACATAATAGGACCAACCACTGTCCAATTAAAATTTATTTATTAGTGTGAAATGACTTAATGAATCCCACTATTGACTTGTCTCTGTAAACTCATGGCCAATATTAATGAAGTGATATGAATTTTTGGCCCTTTGACTCACTTCAGGGTCTGAGTTTGTTCCTGGGATCCATCGAGTCTGGAGATATGGGGGAATGAAGTATGGTAGTTCTTGAAATTTTATTTGACAGATTTTTTGTGGCATTTGGCAGAATGGCACCCAGGTTTCATGACCAGCGGGATAGTCCATTATTTCGCTTCAGACAAATTCGTCCAATAAAATTGAGCGATCCGTCACATTGTCGCCCGATATTTTTCCATCCATCGATTGTAATTTGTGGCGAATAACTAGGCTATCTCCCTTTACAGTAGCTCCTGTTTCAAAGCACTTGCGTCAATCACTCGTCTTTTCTTTGAGGTTTACAACAATTTAATTTGTAATAAAGGAGAGCTTGAGCTTCTGTAGTTCTAAACTAGGCAGCATTCAATTTGTGAACACAGGGGTTTTTCTAGACACTTTTTTCATCGTGGTAACCACGATGAAAAACAATTACAAATTGAGTTTTTGCAAAATTTTGTAAATTGAGTTTTATTGCCGAAAATTGAGTTTTCTAAAATTTTGAGAATTTACGCGCCGAAGGCGCGCGAAAAATTGAGTTTCTACGAAATAAATTGAGTTTCTGAGAAATCTAAACTGAGTTTCGTCGTGTGACCAGCCACGCCACTCGAGTCGAGATAAGCACTCAGGATTTGTAACTGATGTGCAGACAGATAACTTGTGTACCTTTATTATTTAATCGTATAGCTCCGATAAGGACGTCTGCTCTTGAACTGTTCTCATTTCAGTCGTATAGGTCCGATAAAGACATTGTCCTGAACGTTTCTCATTTCAAAGCAAATTGTTCGGCGACGTTTTCAACGATCGAACTAGTCCGCCATTTTGATATTTCAAAGTTACGTCCCCTCTTTTAGTCCACTCGGGAACCACTGCTGTCATACTGCTGTGGCTTATGAGTCTGGTCTCCGAGACACGCTGTCCGTCAAACTCCGGGTTTTTCGGTTAAGTTCGGAACCAAGACAACGGGCAAGCATTTTCTCTCTCCATCAACATTTCACTTGGATGCGTGTGACGTTGAAAGACGTTTCTCCAGAAACAAGAAACGAACAAAACAGACATTCCCCAAAATACAGCTGATGTACCATTTGGGAATAAATACACAAAGTGAGCCATGCAGATTGGTGTAAAAACAAAAGATCCACACTCCCCCCTGCGCAACTGGGGATCTACATATGCTATAACATACAAAATTTACGTCTTTATGAATAATTTTGTTTCTGCCCGATGGAAATTTCTGAAACCCCAGTATGTTTTGTAAACAAGTCTCACACCACATACTACAAAATAGGGTGCATATTGAGTTTAATTTGCAATTTTTGGCCATTTATCTGCGTTTACCAAGCAGCATTGGATTTTTTTCGTGAAATCCACAAAACTTCACAACCACCATTGTTTTATTTTTTACGTCTCTTATTAAAATTTTTATTGCCATTTATTTCTTCATTTCTTTCCTGTCACTTACAAATACCCAGACACTTACAATACTCAACCACAATACTCAACCACCAACTTTGTCAAGGATTGGTTAACTCATGGAAATGGACAAGGGACAATTTTTATTTTTTGACTATAAGTATAGATTTTTTAAACTAAAGTAAGCTATTTGTAGGGAAAATATTGGTATTAACACTGTACACATTGCAAACAAACTTGTATACAGTTATGTGGCAGGCAAATTTGCTCCAGGGGCTTCATTATATTCATGTCCATTTGCGATAAAAAATGTCGCGAATGTATTTATTGTAAGTTTCCCACATTCAGGAGGGTATTCTCACTGTATACTTAGCAAACAAACTTGTATGCAGCTATGTATGACACGCAACTTTGCTTGATGAGCTTCATAACATTACTGACATGTTCATTCACGATGAAAAATTGTCGCGAATTTATTTATTGTAAGTGTCCTACTAAAAAGATAAAAAAAATGAGTTTCCAGACTGCATGCGATGAAAAACCCGAAAAAATTGAGTTTTGTTGTTTATTTTGCGCGCCGAAAAATTGAGTTTTTCATCTTTTTGAAATTGAGTTATATAAAGGAAAAGTGTCTAAAATAACCCCTGCGGGAAATTTATTTACTATGAGATTTCATGGATATGTATAATCTACATGTACATGCTGTTTGATAGGGATCCGTGTGACAGCTGGAGAGCCTGTGGTATCGGAGTATGAAAGTGCTTGATATAATACATGTACATGATACGATAGTCATGTATGCCATGAATAGAATACGTAGCTCTATACCCTAAGCTTTCAAGCTTGGTTCACAGAAGCCTAGACAACGACGGAACAATCATCGAGGAGTTTGTCACTGTGTGAGGACTACCCGATGGAACACTGCTTTGCGTCATGTGGTGCTATCAGTTATTATTTCGTCGTCGTCATCGTTGCTGAACATATGGAGTTGACAAGTGACATGAAAACCTGGGAAACCTGAGAACGTTATTTTTAATACAAACACAGTACCGTATTCTCGATACAGCGCATTGTCAATGATAAATGACTGCGCCTGTACATGATGATCTTCATTCACGATGAAAAATTGTCGCGAATTTATTTATTGTAAGTGTCCTACTAAAAAGATAAAAAATTGAGTTTCCAGGCTGCATACGATGAAAAACCCGAAAAAATTGAGTTTTGTTGTTTATTTTGCGCGCCGTAGGCGCGCTGAAAAATTGAGTTTTTCATCTTTTTGAAATTGAGTTATATAAAGGAAAAGTGTCTAAAATAACCCCTGGAACAGCTCCTATTTCATAGTAATCAATGATTTGTACGCTAATGAACATTGCAAAATAGTGACTTCACATGCAGTTTCGTGTTGAGCAAAAACAACATAGGGAGTAAATTCTTCACAAGGACATTCAGAAAAGATTTTCAGTGGGATAAATTCATCACATGGTTTGCCACTGACCCAATACAGAAACATATGGAGTCAGAAAAATTCATATTGACCCTAAATATTTCTGTATTAGGTCACTGACAAACAGTGTAACTAACAGTGTCATATGCATGGGAGACCTCACACATGTCCCGAGTGTCTCTGGGGTTTGTCATCTAAAACCGGTCTTTGTTCTGGTGCATTGGTCAGTCTGTTCGAATATAGCCTACTGTCGTACTTCATGTAATAATCACCTGTTTCTCTATCTCTTGGACCTTGGATTGGAATTCATCAGCACCCTCGTTCTCTAAGCCATGTAGCTCCTTCCTTATCTATATAATAGAAATAGGACACAATTTCAGAACGTAACGAATCGTCAAATAAAGGTATCTTAATAAACAATTCAAATGGATTATACCAGGCATGGGTTGAGCCCATTACGACTCTCATACCAAATCATCTACACTATCTCGGAAACGACAAAACTGCGTAACTTTATAGCATAACATATTGGGATCATTTTGAGCCTACATGCATTTTCATACCCCTCCGAGCAGGGAATCATGGGTAAATTCAAAACGGTGGCCACGAGGGTGTGACTGAAAAGTTTTGTTTTCCTTCAAAACTTGCTTTTTTACACAAAATCATGTTATTTCACATCATATATTCAGACTAAAAAATGAAAATAAAATGCAATTTAGAATGGGATGTCACTGTAATGACAGCAAAGCTTTTATCGTCAATTTTTTTTACATGAGCGGGTATGATTTATTGTCGCTTTCCGCAATCTTTCAGTCATATCACGATCCTACTTCATTGAATCACTTGAATGTGTTCTGACAATTGAATGAGCTAAATGGAAATGATACACAGTAAGTTAAACCCACTTTACGCGCAGTATTTGTTGTTGTAGGCCAACCAGTTATGGTGAAGAAATGTCATGAGAAATTTCCAGCATCTTTTAATGAGCGAAAGAAACTTTCTACTCAATTCATGTGAAGTACGTTGTGTCTACCCGTGGTTTGCAAAGCTATCATACCATTCCAATGTTGGAGAAAATATTGTCGGCGAGATATCTATCGAAATCGTCCATATCCTTGGATCGCTTTGCCAGAGCTTCTTTCATCTTCTTGATCAGTGTGATGGCTCTCTGCTTTATCTTCTTGCATATCAACATCGTGGACTCGCGGATCTGTCGTTCATATATCCTGATTCTGATGAAAGACAAAACAAGAGTTCATGTGCCAGAAAATATAATCCGGGATGGCTTGTCTGAATATCATGAATAAAGAAGGTTGTTCACTGAAATTTGCAGTGACTTGAATGAATAAGATTTAACATCACTTTCAACACTATTTCAGTCATATCACGACGTTTGGTTCCTGCATCAGTCAATTTTTTAGGCCAAAGATGGTTGCAAAAGATGAAGTAAAACTCGTCATAAGGAATATTCTTTCCCATGATGAGAATTCTGGGTTGAAATTCAGCGCTGTTGTGGGTCGGTCCACTGCACTTGGAACTGTCAGGGGCGGCAATTACTGTTGCACACTCTGGAGTCCGTGGAAACAATCCAGCCATTCAAGTGGTCGAGGGGAGGTAATCTGATCTGAAAGTTGATTGTAGTTTCAAATTACCTCCCTTGGGTTGAGAACTCTTTATCTCATGCCCCCATTTGGGTTTGGAATTTGCTCCGAACAGAAGGGAAATCAACATTGGATTATCATGGAAATTCCCCATCTTCTTTAAGAGATCTACTTGATCCTGTGCAACCATCTTTGGCAGAAAAATTGCCTGATGCAAGTTTGACAGGACAAATTTTATGTTTTTAAGGTATTGATCACAACAAATCAAACATCGCGTGCAAACAAACCCACTGTTCTAGAACATCATAAGACATGTAAACTTGCAGCAGGCAAGACTGGAGCAGGCAGGAACAACAGCGATTGTAAACAATGCTAAACAGTGAAAAAGTTAAAGGAGTAGTCTCGTCAATTTGTCAGTTTCCTTCAGAAATTTGCCCTGTATAAATTCACCGTTTCACGGAAGTCATTCGATGTGATAATTTGGGATGCGTTAACTTTGCGGGGAGTGACTGTAGGAAGCCACCATATTTTTACATGAAAGCGAGGTTCGATGGACTGAATGTGATGGACCAGGGTTAAAATTAATGGGAGCATCACATGGTTTTGGCCACAAACCTCATGTTACTTTCACTCCGTTCGACAGTATATTCCCTCAACCCTTCATGTAATTTAACCTCAACTTGGATGTATCTATTGGTGGCGGCGAACCCCTCCCTCCCCAACCAATACAATTGGCTTGTGAAAAATTAAAAATGCTTTATATCCGACATAAAATGGATTATTGCTGTAAAGCATGTAAAACAGAAGCCAAAGACAAATCCTGGAAACTTTATTCCATACGGAGTACTCCCACCGAACTCGGCCAACCTTTTTCGTTACGTCACTGTTACCAGTTCACACGTACACTGCAACGCTCTGTCATGTCTGTAGAACTTACTGACAAAAAAGGCTAACAAGTATTTTATATCTAATAATAAACGAAAACAACAAGGGTAAATTCGATCTATGAGATCGTGAATTCCACGGAAATTTCCAGAACATTTCTTCGTGCGTAATTCCATGTATTTTCGGAGGTTTTATATCTCTGGGGTTCGGACTGACACGGGCAATATTCAGGAATCAAAAAGACGCGTATAGTTTGCTTTCACAGGGCGAATTATTTGACATTAGGGTGTTAGCCAAGATGAAAATCTGCCTGTCTAATTATCACGTTTTGCTAGATTTGGACAGGATACTTGTCTATTTTTCTCATCTCTCCCATGTTAAATTGGCAAATTCTTGCCCGTCCAAATTTGAAATTGCCTGGGCGAGTCTCTGGCTAACGCCATGGTTGGCATTATTCTACTGGGGGGAAATATTATTGCCTACATACTGGGATTTGAGGTCAAGGATTCCGGGGTTTCATAAAGGATTAGAATAGGACTTAAAAAAAATTCAGTTGAAGTTGCTGCAAATTCTTGATTTCAAATGAGCAATGCTATTTATAAACTAAAGGCGTTTTGTAGAATTGCCTTGCCCATCGCATGCAATGCGTGACAGCTTCTATCCAAACAAGTGAGGGCACTGTTGAGACGGTGACTGTAGGCAACATACATGTAATCAACGATAGTAACTCAGAATGCTATAGCTCACCGCTCATCAATGTCATCCTTACAGTATGGCACCTGTTGTTTTCTTCTCTTGAGTTCACCAGCTAGTCTGCAATAGGTATAGGGTTTCTTAATTACATTAAACATATATGTATACAATGTGAACAGGAATCGGTAAATAATTAGACATTCCAAAAAAAAACAAAAAAAAACTAGAGCCTTAGGCACTGAAACGGGGCTAGTTAAATGTTAAATAGGCTGTTGGAATAATTCCACTAACTCTTTGATGTTCAGTCCCATGGCGAAGAGTCATACAATTTGTAGTTTCACACATTTCTCTCGACCAAATGAAGCAGACGACAACCGTATTTACACCATTGAAAAAGCTATCGACCATTTCAAATGCTTGGATTTCCATGAAGCAATTCAGATATTTGCTAAACATAGTATTTTCCGACGAGTTGATTTTCCGACTATTTGTCAGAATTGGTGAAATTCAGTTTCCTTACCGTAAACATTTGTTGTGGAGCAATTTCTGACCGCACTGAACAGTGCGCCATGACAAGGGAGCACTTATTGCTCTCCTTCATGATGTGGTTCACTGGCAAACATTGCATAGGAAATCAACATTAGCAGTAGATAACGACTGCTCCACAAACTTATGATGGTGGATTTTTTCTTGGTGGGTGCATCATTTGTGTGAAATAATGGGACTTACTAGTTAGAATGTTACATATTTTTGGTGCAAAGATATTCATAAGAACCCAGCTTTATTTATCCAACAAAATTGTCACCAGTAATGGAATAAAAAAAGCTGCATGTTTATATCGACGCTGGCGAAAGGTCAATGGCGCACTCTGCAAAGGGGACAGCCACCTGCCCTGGGTCTAATTTTATCACGTACATCTAGCCCGAAAACATCGGCCAAGGAGTTTTTTTTATTGTTGTTGCTGAATGTGATGGGAATGCCACGCTCCCTTACCCTATATCATGTATATTCGCCTATCACAGCTAGAGTTTCTGAGTTATACGTACATCCATAAAGCAAAATTATATTAGCCAGACATATGAAAGTTGGAAGCATGCACCACAGGTGCTTCTATCTACCGTTCTATGTTCCACCCCCAACCCTATACTATATCGGGTTGGGGTGGAACATCGAACGGTAGAGAGAAGCACTTGTGGTATGCACGCATGGATTCGCTACAAGAGTCAACTTATCGGATCCGATGATCATTCTGAGTCCGAAAACCCCAGTGCCACAGATCCAAAGTACCGGATTGACAGTAATTTTTTTACCCTAAATCGAGCCTTGATTGTAAACCAATTAATTTTGAAGCTTTCAGACTGATGGAATATATTTCATTAAAATAATATTTGAATGGTTGTTGATTCCCGTGATACAAATTGATACATGGCAGATTGGCGGTGTGCACTTATACAGTATTATCATTATTGGTGGATTTGCACATGTAGAAAAAAATAGCTGTCCAACTTCATAAATAGCAGGTGATGTTAGATTTGAACTGCGATTTTTTTTTCGATGAAAAAAAATAGGTCATCACAAATTTCCTAATTCGGACCCTGCTGCAACACATTTCCCTTACACTTTGCACGGATTCCGAATTGGACCTGGGTTGACTTCAATGTCCCCAGCTATTTTGGTGACACAATAACAAAAAGACATGTACAATGGCATTGGGTCGCATCGCAGGCAAAGTCCAACGATATGATCATGTCCTGGTATGACCGGTGTTGTTGTTGTTACTCGCCTAAACCACAGGCCACACCAACATATAGTGCCACAGTTGAGTTTTCCAGAGTGATGATTTGTTATACATTCCCCACCAGGATCTAGTTTGTATTTAAAACATATTCTGGCATTCATTAGGGTCGAGTAAAACCTCAACATGATCATAAGAACGTGCAGGGCAGTCCCTACTGCCGCCATGTTAATGAGTGTCCAGTTTCCGTTACCTATTTTATGTTCTGTCAACTTTTCAAGTTTTTGTCGCAAACTCGGAAAAACAAAGTATCACAAATCTCCACCAAGCAGTTTGGGTTGTCCAGCAACAATTATAAAAGTCGATAGAAGAGTGTAACAACGTTAACACTTTAAAATATATGTTTTGAGATAGCTGAAAATTTCGTATTCCTGTTCAATCAAGGGACATCACTTGTTATCTCATCTGTCACCATTCCTGCACAAAAATAGTTTTACACATTGGGTGCATGTAATATGCAGAGATCTTTCCATGAATATTTCAGAAGCAGAATGTGGAAAAAACATTTTTGAATACAGGGAAATTATTACGTAAATGATTTGACCACCACTGGATTTTAGAAACTTACCATAAAAAGATAATGGTGAGGGTCTTGAGGGGTGAGATTAAATGGTGAAAATTCCAAACTGTAACTCAACACACATATTTCATCAAAATGTAAATGAATACAGGCAAAGCGAAATATCCCATTGTTTTCTAAAATGAATTACACCTATACTGGTATTATTTAATACTAAATTACTGTTTGAACACGCTTTCTAATGAGAATGAGTTAGCCCCATAAAATCACTCAACATGTGCCTCTCAAAATCTGTGGTTTAGCAGACGACATATTTTGAGTAGGAAAGTAGTGCCACTGGAAAATTAACAAATACACGCATAAAATTAGATAAATGCAAATGTAACTTGAAGATATCAGACCTGAAACTATACACGAACATTAAAAATACAGAAACCTGGACACTCTAAAGAAGGAAGTTTTAGACCTCTTTCTTGTCGTGCAAGAACTCTATCTTTTTCTGTGTTAGCAAGACACAGAGCCGGTGCTCAAGTTTTCTTCACTTTAAGACAGGACCATTAGTCCCTACGGGACTAGCCCCGTAAAAAAATAGGGTGGTCCCCGAGATCAAAACTTTAACAAGAGCCAGGAAACAACATCACTGCCCAAGTGACATTCACTCCAATTTAGCAACGAGTCATTTGCTTACATTTTAATAGTGTATCATTTTATTCACATATATTTGTAGGTGAAGCCTTTGCAAATGCTTATTCAACTTCGGGACAACATCTTCAAAGTTGTTCGGTTTTTCAGTATTTCCAAAGCCCCTACGATATCCATTTTATTTGCAGTATTGCCAATGTTAAATTGGCTAGCGCCTAATCATGGCGTGATGTCAGATAGGCAATGATGTGGTTTCATGCTCAGCCAGTTTGATCTCTAATATTCGGATTGCTTTTGATTTTCTGTCCTCTCTACTGACATTTTCTTTCCCGACTTGAATGTCAGAGTAAAATTTCATCAAAACTTGTATTATTAAGAAGAAAAGAACCTGGAAGTTTGTGCCAGTACTAGATGAGCAGGATATTACTCGCTCATTCGTGGTGGACATAATTATAATCGTTTACTTACGACTGGCACTCATCAAACTTTCTCTTCAGTTCCTGCTGCTGTTTCTGTGAAATGACAAACACATTTAAATTATCTTCAAATACAAATCCTTACAATGTTATAGCTCACCAACCTCAATATACTTATCAGTATATTATATAACAAACTTCAGTGTCTTTACCTAATACAACCAAATTCAGGTGGACTGTTGCGAGTATTTGTCTCCATCATATCTATATCATTTTTATTTTTCAGTATTAATCATTATGATGCAGTTTTCAGTGGAAACCTTCACTGATTTCTCCTTTTTTCATGTCTGTTTTTTCACCCCGATTTGTTGCTGGGGATATGATATATTCAGTTAATTAATTCTTCAATTAATGAGGTTCAAAGTCAATTCACTGACTTGGAGGAAGTCACTCAACGATAGAGAAATCCAGGCCATATTTAACTTACCCTGAAAGTAAGGGGAATAACTCTGTGCTTGCTGAGCCTGCCATGTCCAATGTGGACTCGACCACAGCAGTCATTACAGAGCAGTAATGGCTCAACATCTGGGTGGAAAAGGAAGAAAAAAAAAACTGGTTATTTGATCATATCGATATCTCATAGAGAATATACAACCAGCATCTAGGGATTCCTACATGTATGTAAAAAAAATTTGTGGCCAAACTATTCTAACAGCCAATTTATTCTGTCTCTCCAAGACCTATTATTAGGCAAAATGCAAAGGTTGAAATTTTCCAAGTTTTTGATTCAAAAGATGGTAAAATATGAATTGGTTTGGTAAAAAAAAAAACTGATCAAAATTCAAGAGAAGAATGGAAAGTTGGTGAACAGTTCATTATTCGAAAAGTACATCATTTCAAAACTATTAACCTGTGTTGAATTAAATGTTAACTTATTTTGCATTTCACCTTTAACATTGTCTTTTGTTTCCTTTCTGAGAAAAATGATGGCAATTTTATTTTCATATTTTATTTTTGCAAACTCCTCCTGGCAATGATTTGTGTCACTTCTTTCCAGTTAAGGAATGAAATAATGGGACGCAAAATAATCTGCGGCCAGAACTGGGATGATAGACAATCAATTATTTCAGCATGCGTAAATAGTGTAAGTATAGACATATCTAATGAATACAAGCAACATTCAAGTTTCTTGTTTGGGAAATACTGGATATCCTGAATAAATTATACTGCAGTCTCTTATATAGTGAATACATTCTCTGAGAGTGTATAATAATGTGAATTATCTCCCTTTATCTGTAAATGCCAAACTGGTCAGTCCCATTTGTCCAAATGATATATCTGCCAAATCTTTTATTTTTTAAATCATTGGTCTTGTTGCAAACTTCGTTCAGCGGTTAAAAATTACTCCTACACACATTTTAATAAAAATATGGGGAAACAAGAAGTTGATACACAGATTTTTCTCCCAAGAACCATACGTCATGATATTTCCTATTTCAAATGAAATAAAAATAATTAAGGCTAAGTTTTTCGGGGGAGGCAGCAGGGCCAGAGAACCAAACAATTAACCTTTTGTGGCCTTACGATCAAGACAAATTCCAAAATATGGGCTTTCGACAATATAAATTTGGAAAACGGATTGACTCATTGCGTAATTTTCTGGTTGGTAGATTTTGATTTTGGTCAATGGATATCAGGGTAAAAAGTATTCCGACAGTCTGGAATGGAAACAAACTTTCTGAATATTGGAGGTTGTGTAATGTTGTAAATAAAAACAGTGAGAAAAGGCGACACAAAAGATGGACAAAATAAACTGTCACCTGGGAAATTCCTTTGAAGAGTTTATCTGCGCACTACCTTGTGAAATAAAAGACAACCATTGGTCTCCTCATGACATAAGCTTGCCGGCTTAAGCCAGTGGATTTGTTTTTTGCCAGTTGAGGTGTGAAGAAGCATTAAATATGCCCTACCATTCTCGCCTGCCAAAGTCAGATACATACATATGATTTTGCTGAATTAGATCGCAATGTCAGTTCGGGAAATTGCTAAATTGGGAAACATTGTCGATTTTGGGAACAGTTGCTGAATTCGGAAACAAAGTCTGAAAGATTGCCGAATTCGAAAACATACCCAGGCCTCCCACTGGGGCTTCCAAAAAAGTAGGACATATAAAATATACACAATTGTTATGTGAATGTTTAAGCAATAACACACAACATTTTTATCCTTGACTTTGAACCATGTAGTATATCCGTAATCTTGGTTGTAAATCATGTATCTGACAAATATGCTACACTAAGTTAAGTGTAACTGTGGTACTTGTATAAGTGTATGCCATATTCAAGGTAACAATGTGAATAATGAAATGATTTTTGAGAGAGAAATAATAAATTGGTCGTCAGTGAGATTAGAACCCACGACCCTGGTTTTTTGCGCCGATGCTCTGAGCTGTGATGGCCCATAGGTATTTTTACATCCTTGGATTGTCCCTGTGATGATCAACCTTCTCTCTCTGTGTTGCAATGTGTGCAACTGGCTTTATAATGAAGAAATGATATTTGGTATGGCGTATATCCCGCCACTGAGCATATATGCATACGAAATGTTTGAGAGAGAAAGAATAAATTCATCGTCAGCGGAATTCGAACCCATGACCCTGGCTTTTGGCGCCGATGCTCTCCCGACTGAGCTATAACGGCCCATAGGATTACACCCGTGGGTTGTCCCTGCGATGACCTACCTTCTCTCTTGGTGTTGCAATGTGCGCAACTGGCTTTATGATGAAAATGTGAATAATATAATACTAACTAATTTTTCCCTCCAACATTTCACTCTTATTTTGTCTCAGAGGATTCGAAAGTTGCTTTATACTGTGGGAGAGTGAGTTACAGTTTGAAGTTGCGTTCTGCAGTATTATCGGCCATAGATAGTGAGGATATCACTAACTGCGATATGATACGATATGAACTGCTGGACAAGTGTGACTTGCCACAGTTATAGGAGTGGACAGATTTGAGGCAACAGTCTGCCTTAAAAGACACTATTAATTAAACTAGTATTATTTCCAAAGTGATCCGTCTTTCTGATGTCATATCTATTTTCTAGGTCCTACAACAGTCTCTCTTCAACTTGCATGGTAAAGGAAGTTTACTGGAGGCGCTAGTATCAAAATAAGCTGATAGTTCCCAGCCATGTATAGCCATCATGTAGCTTAAATTAATCTTCCTCTCGTGGCAACAGACATGGTACGAAACTCATGCTGCTCGCCCACTTGGGGCCTACTGTGGGAAACAAGTCTTCACAGTTAACAAAGTCATACTTCGAGCATCCCGCACTCTCTGTGGGTTGTCGCGGTAATACAGGGAACGGATTTGATTTGTGACAATGTAGCATTGTGACTGGGTTCCAATAATAATGTGACAAGTTCTGACCACTACAAAAAAATTGAAACATTAACATTGAAATTAACAAATTATTCATAAAAAAGCAGGGTATAAGTTCTATTATTTAGTAGATTTTCTTGGATAGGATGTGAACTTCCAAAGTTGTCAAAGTTACTCAAATTAGCCTTTCTTTTTGACAGACAAAATCCCAGAAAAGTTGGACAAATTTTGAATATGTAGAAAAAGTAGAGCAACTTCTGAAAAAAAGTAGAAAAAGTAAGACAAGTGGGAGGCCTGCAAGCATATTTGATGTCGTGAACCAGGGCCTAATGCAGGTCAATTTGAGCCTGTTATAATGAGTTTGGGCGCCATGAATTTGGGCGCCCAAACAGGGGGAAAAAAAGTTTTTTTTGGGGCAAATTCTCTCTTTGAAATGGCGGAAACCAATACTAAATGCAAACTTGTGCTCTTGCCAAATATTAAGTTATCAATACTCTCACAGCTTCCATGGGCTTCGACAGTCCCACGTCGCGGCCGATTTCACTATCACTTATCACACTCTGCGCCGTGTACGGGTGCCCAAACTAAAAGTCTAGATCAGGCCCTGTGACCTGATTTCATTATTATGGTAGGTCACCGACTTATCCTCAGCAGAGCCAGATATAGCCTTTTGAGTGAGTAAGTAGTAGGGTTTAACGTCATTTTCAACCTTGTTTCAGTCATATCACGACAGTGCCTACATGTGCCAGAACACAAGAGTGCTCACAGTTCCTATTGCCCTGGACACTGATCAGCCCAGCCAGTACAGCACCCGGTCACCCATCCAAGTATTGACCGAGCTTAACATTGCTTAACTTCGGTGATCTGACGAAAACCGGTGTGTCCAACGCTATAAGTCGTACCCGAGCTTTAAATGGAGTATAGGAAAGACTACTATTTAAGCCACAGCTTACCCGGGTAGAGATATCTGTGACTTTGCAACAATGATCCAAAACCGATATCAATGTTATACCATGGGGAATATTTAAACAGTGACATCAGATCTGGTATAAATATGGTAAAATGTGCATCAAAGCATTCTACTATTTAAAGATTTGAACCATTATGCTTCATACATTTACTGACAGTTTTGGCAGAGTGAAGTAAAAAAAAATAGGACCGTTAGGCTGGTTATAATTAATTTCCTGTTTAGCATCATTTTTTGAAAAAAATCTGGGTAGGGAGGGCAGGTTTTTCTTGTTGATGAAAGTGGTCCGTGAAAATAAAAACCCCAAACCTTGGCTTGTTACGGGTGGATTTTTGTTATTCTCTATCAAGAGGTGATTTCCTGTCTTCACTCTGTGCGCGGTATTTACAGTCAGCAATCATAAATTTTGAAAATGGGAACCGAGTTACTCAAACAGAACTGGGCCAATTTCCATGGCATCCGACTAACTCCCACATGTTTTAGTGCGTCCGTCTGGTGACGGAAAATGACACTTGGACTAAATGACCTGCTATTAGCCTTACGAACACACTCCATATATATTTCGTTCAAACTCTTGTTATTAAATTTGTTAATTAGGCTACGTTGTTTTACAAGAAATGAGACTGAGTGATTCATGTCCATGATCGTGCCTTTGGAGAGCTGACAGTCCAACACCTCGAGGGATGACGGTAAATTTTGAGTGGCCCTGAAAAGGACCGTTGATAGAGCGACATGCGCTTTTAGCAGGATTGAGACGGTTTCTGAGAACCGTAATCATGTCGTACGGTATTAATACTCAGTGATAAATGGTTTTGAATTTCGGAAAATATTTGAACAAATACATATGAATTTGTGTATTTTCAATTCTGGTTTATAACTTTGCAACTTCTAAAAGCACATCCAAGGCCTGTTTTATCGAATTATCTGATTTGGCTGTTTCTTTCGTGGACATTGACAGGGAATTCTGAAAATGAATCATAACACGGCCGATTTGTACCAGATAGAATAGAAAAGAATATCTCTTTATTGTAGGCTTATATTCCAAAGGGTTAACGTATAAAGAGAAACAATAAATTGACAAAGTATGGCGCCTCGGCTGCATAGGTCGACGATTTGACAATCTCGACTTCGGACGCGAAACTATATGCATCGCCGGATGAATGGTGTAAACGAGTTTATTGAATCTAGTGATCTACTTTCATTAAATGTTAGTGTACATTTTATTTTATGGAGAATTCCACCTATGTCGCTTGACTTTGGTCTCGGAGAGTCGACTCCAAAAATGAAGAGAAAAAAATAAAAAATAAAATTTTGGTCGGGCGAATATTTGGGGGCGGGCGGTGATGCTAAACAGGAAACTTTTTTTAACCAGCCTTAAGATAACAAAAATATTCCCCCATAGTATAACACAGGTCAAATCAGACTGTACCAAACAAAAAAATACGAGAAGTCACGCAGCTGGTCATGCGTCATTTTGCAGAGTCAATCCATTTTTCCAAATTTATATCAGGGAAACCTCATTTTTATTGATTGGCACATTTTTGGCGAATTCCAAAGAGTTTGTCTTGGTGATTCAGGCAGTTTTCAACTGCCTTTTATTTCCGTCACATTTGCTACCAGATATATATACTTATTCAACTTCCACATGACAAGTTCGAACGTATAATATACTGTTTTAGTTTCAGTTTCAATTTTTTTTTTAATATAAATAATTTTTTCCCCAACCAAGATGGCGACAACCAAAAATCTGATGTTTGTACCTGCGCCTTTTGGCGCACAATCTCCACATTCTACTTCTGCATCATTTTCGCCGCACCCTTCACACTTCATCTTTACGTCTCTACCCGCTTACTACCACATAAGGTTACAAATTCAGTCGTGTTTACTGAATAAACACAGCTAATAAACTACTGATGCGATGTCAAAACACAAGCACGTGTTGACTTTTTTCTACCGCTCAGCCTCGTTTTGGAGGGTCAAGATCTCTGCACAGTGGTGTTTTCGATTGCAGAACCGTCCCTGAATGAAGACTGTTCTGTCAGATGATCCAGCATGGCGGACTCTGAGGACGGAAGTACGCCCTCATCTCCGGAGAAAAACGGAGACCCCTTTTCTCCAAGGATAGTTTCCATTACCAAAACAGAGACAGGCTTTGGATTTAATGTACGGGGTCAAGTTAGCGAGGGCGGGGTTCTCAAATCCATCAATGGAACGCTGTATGCGCCCCTGCAGCACGTTAGTGCGGTTTTGGAAGGCGGGGCAGCTCAACGTGCAGGCATTATGAAAGGGGACAGAATTTTGGAAGTGTAAGTATTTGTTTACATTTTTTTTAATCTGACGGAATAAATTAACCAGTCTGGTCATATCCCCTAATTGGCGCTGCGATTCTTAGATGAAGCAGTGAACATTGAATGATGCCAAGTATTTATGTACATTACCATTCTTTGAAACATGAAAAAATACACACATCACATTCACAGCCTGGTTGTTGGCTAGCTGCCATACATGTATATATATGTACTACAGATGAAAGTTGAACATTCTACTTCGAGATAAGGCTTTTAGCTAGGATTTGAAAACCGAGTGTCTCAATTTCACTAGGCATAGCACACAGGGACCTGTATTAATTGGATTTCATATACATACCCTCTCACACCTCGAAGAGATTAAAGAGACATCTTGAAATTCACTTTTCCATGAGAAATTACCGGATTTCAAAGGCTCAATTGAGAGCAAATAAACACAATTTATTCCGACCTGTCGATGGTCTGTTTTCTATTACACTTCATAACACAAATCCCGGATTGTATATAGCGCTGCGGCGCACAGTTTTGGTAAAATCCTTTCTCAAATCAGCGGTTAAAATCCCCCGCTTCGAGCATCTTCATGGACGTTGAAATTGGAGCAATATGCAAGAGGGACTGCCGTAGCCTCGAACTCGAAATCATAACAATTAACCGCGAACAACACTGATTGGCAATCTTGGATTGATCAACCTAGACGGACACATTTGACAGTTTTGAATTTTGTGCACTGTGAAGTGCAATAGTGTAAACAGCCAATCAGCATTGTTCATCATCATTGAATTTATGGATGAGTCGAGGGTGTCTGAAATTGGGATCAGATTCTATCAGGTGTCGGCCATGTTTGAAGCTGAAATGGTGCAATATTTTCAATGTTTTTCTCAATTTCGGCTATGAGGTGACTACTACTGATATTAAATGTATGAAGCAGAATGTGAAACAAACCATATAAATATTTTTTTTTTCATCTAAATAGAGAAAACTTTGTATGTGGTAATTACCAAGATGAGCAATGCATTCTAGCTAGTCTAATGTATTAAGGATGCAGACCTAGTTCATTTGTTTCTGGTGTTCCTCATCTTGGAGGCATGTGAGAAAACCATTAACTTGCCTTTGATCATGCTGTGATCACAGATAGGCTTGTGAATAAGCTTAACATGCTTTATGCTGTTCTAAAACTAATCTACTCCAAAGTAGAGAGGAGGTCTCTTGGGGCAGTCTAACTTGAGATCTGTGTGAACCTGTATGATCTTATATCCAATAAGTCCAGGTTGGCTTTTTCACGGCAAACCGTATTGGACAACGTAAGAAAACACGCTGGCAGCTGTGAGCAACACGAACAGGCTCAGTTTAGGGAGTGGTCCGCCCCGAAAATGTGATTGAGTGATCTCTATACAATTACAAAGACACCAATTTGCAAGTGTGATTTATTTTTGAAGTGGAAAACATTTTTCTTCGTGTAGAATGAAATGGAAGTTAGACAATAGCTACAAAATATGCTTTTATAAAAGATTTAGAACCAATTGATCTCAACATGTTCTATTAAATTAACAAGACTTTTTCAGAATTATTCATATTTTTACTTTTGAGTGTGTACATTGGAATTTATTTTTTTTTAGTCTGCTGCTGTTTGAAGAACTGCTAATTGCTATGCACTTCAACAAAATTGCTAATCATTTTGCATTTAATTGACGAGCAAATTGCTACCGGATTCAGATATACTATTTTGTGCTTTGACCAGACCATACATGTAACTAACCTAATCGGTAGCCTGTAACCATGGTAACAGGCACTTCGAGGTTGATACATGTTAACACAAGAAATTATAGCTACCAAAAGACGTCTCCTGAAACTGAAATTCGGATACCCCCAGGAGAATGGGCTTAAGGTCATCATAACAGCATCCCCTGGAATCTGTTGTATTCCTACGAAATGTTCTGCGGGAGAGTTCGTGTTTCCATCAAATTTGAGGAGTCTGTGTTGTAGCTGTGGATTCCTGTAGGATTAGATCGCGAAAATCTGTTTGGATTCTCTTAAATTTCTACGAAAAGCAAGATCTGACAGAATGCTAAATTTGGTTTACTCAACATTTCTCTTCAATGTGCGCAAGTGACTGTGTTGTGAATATAGTGGGGCTTTGATGCTGTCCTCCTTCAGTACTGTATCTGAAAAATGAATGCTTTCTTGAGGGCGCACACTTGTTGATGTTCAATTTTATTGAGTGGTGTTTTTGTTTTTCCTGTTCGTCTCTTCAGATATATTTGTATCTTCTTTTCAAGGTAGGATTGGTCATTCCATAAAGTACACACTCCAGAGTTTTCCGCCCTTTTGCACCTTTCTACCCTTGATCAATGAAAACGCCTCATTCACTTACGCTCCAATGTTGTGTTTCATGTAGCCATAGTAGCTGTCAAATAAGAATGTTACCTGTTGATATAGTGTGAGAAGAGATTGTTTATGGTCTGGGCCATGACATTGCATCTTCATTTCGTCAAGCCTATTTCTACGTTCCCACTTCAAACCTGCCTTGATTTATAGATCTGCTCATCTTAAATGTTCAAAATGATCCGAGGTGTAAATTTTACCTACGAACAGGAGACAAACCAATCAGAACCTATACACCAATTGTGTGAAGAGTGAGATCATCCTCAAGTAGCGGCATCATTCCATGGTGGTTGTGTTGGCTCAATATATAGGTCAGCCAATCAATAACGCTCTTCTACATGACACATTTCGATATTCAAAGGGTTTCAAGGTCAGTGATGTCTCGTGTCTATTTATAAGTTCTTTGAACTCACATTCCAACTTTACTGGAGAAGTATATACATGCCAAGGCGATGTACAGATCAACGTGATGTACGTCGACTTGGCTAGAGAAGATGTGTAGCATGAGGTATTCCTTAAGTCTGATCACAACCCACACCCTTGAACTGGAGTAATAGAACAATGTATTCAACAATTACCTGTTGAGCGAGGATGGGCACTAGACCTTTGACCTTTGACTTGCTTGATCTTGGACAGTTTAAAGTGATCGTAAACCCTCAAGTAAAGTTTCCATCAAATGAAAGACCATTGCACACATTGTCGGAAAATATTGATTGTAATTTTTTACGATTTTATTACACAGAGTAAACTGCAAATAAAGCATGGTATTCTATGGTGGTCTGTTGCAATCATATTTAGGTCCAGTGACGTCACACTGCCTTGATACATATATTTCAAACTGTGTATGCACTTTCCAATGCTTGATTCAAGCTTAAGGTGTGTATACTTTGAGTTTCAACATAGACTCACTGTTTCAATGTGCATGTTTCACCAAAATCGGGGAGATGGTAACTCAAAAGTGTCCAGTCAATTTGAATCTTGCATTTAATTTCCCAGATTTTGGTGAAACATGCACATTGGAACAGTGAGTCTGTGTTGAAACTCAAAGTATACACACCTTAAGCTTGAATCAAGCATTGGAAAGTGCATACACAGTTTGAAATATATGTATTAAGACCTAAAATATGATTGCAACAGACCACCATAGAATACCATACTTTATTTGCACTGTTGCAGTTTACTCTGTGTAATAAAATCGTAAAAAATTACAATCAATATTTTCCGACACTGTGTGCAATGGTCTTTCATTTGATGGAAACTTTACTTAAGGGTTTACGATCACTTTAAGTACCTGGAAGATCGTATGTGATATACTAAAAAAAAAATTCAATATTTTGATGATTTCCTGATTTTTGGGCCAAATTTGTGACCTTGACCTCAGTTTTGATTTGTACTGGCTGGACTGATCAGCGTCCAGGATAATAGTAACCGTGGACACTCTCATGTTTTGGTACATGTAGGCATCGTCGTGATATGGCTGAAAAACTGTTCAAAATGATGTTAAATTCTACTCACTCACCCCTTGAGATCATCTTCTCATATATATAAAAATCATAAAAAATAAATTTTTTATGTGACCTTGATATTTGACATAATGACCCCAGCTTTGGTACACGACATCTGCATGCTCCATATAGTTATCCTGGTGAAACTTGAGCGGAATCGGTCAATTGTTTTAAAAGTTTTGTACTAGATACTCTCTCGAGAGGAGAGAATGTTCATGACATATGACTTTGCCAGTTTTTGTTTACAAGCAACTTCATAAGAGTCCTCAGTCCCTGACCGCAGTAGGGTTGGCTCTAGCACAGTCCCACAAACGTTACAGTTTTTACTCCTCCTGTTTAGCACAAGACTGTTTTCATTGTTCTGTTTTTATTTGGTGGCTGATCATACACCCATTGGTGGAAATGCTAGAGGAGCAATAATAGCCTTGCTAGCATTGAAAGCAATGTAAGTTATTGATTTTTTTAGCTATTTTCTTGATGAAACATGATTTATTAGTGAATTTTGTATAGGCGAAGTGGTATTTATGCTCTAAGCATAATTTCAATCTCCCTTTTCCACTTTAATTTTTAGAGGAAAGAATCGCTCCGGCACATCAATGGGTGCATTGACACGCAGCTGTGTAATTTTGTGGTTCGTAATTTCCCTCTCCAGCCTATACTTACAGCAGTGGGCTGATTTTTATACGCCCGCCGAAAGGCGGACGTATTATGTGATGGCGGTTTTCATCCGTCTGTCCATCCCCCGTGTCCGGTCTATATCTGGGACAGTTTTTACCCCTCGGGCAGATTCTGCCCGAGCGGTATTGTCGTTGCCTCCGTCGTCTGTCCGTCCGTCCGTCTGTCCGTCTGTCCATCATATCATTGTAAACACATTATCTCAAAAAGTCCTTCACTTACAACAATGAAACTTCATACAGTTGTTTAATACAGCCAGTACCAGAAGCCTATTGAAAGTCGGTGCCATTGGATGTGTTTTTCAGGAGTTATGCCCCTTTATACATGTCTGGCTGTTTTTATCCTTGTAAACACATTATCTCAAAAGTCCTTCACTCACAACAATGAAACTTCATACAGTTGTTTAATGCAGCTAGTACCAGAAGCCTATTCAAAGTCGGTGTAATCGGATGTGTTTTTCAGGAGTTATGCCCCTTTATACATGTCTGTTGGTCCATATCCTTGTAAACACATTATCTCAAAAAGTCCTTCACTCACAACAATGAAACTTCATACAGTTGTTTAATACAGCCAGTACCAGAAGCCTAGTGAAAGTCGGTGCCATGGATGTGTTTTTCAGGAGTTATGCCCCTTTATACATGTCTGGCTGTTTTTATCCTTGTAAACACATTATCTCAAAAAGTCCTTCACTCACAACAATGAAACTTCATACAGTTGTTTAATGCAGCTAGTACCAGAAGCCTATTGAAAGTCGGTGTAATCGGATGTGTTTTTCAGGAGTTATGCCCCTTTATACATGTCTGTTGGTCCATATCCTTGTAAACACATTATCTCAAAGTCCTTCACTCACAACAATGAAACTTCATACAGTTGTTTAATACAACCAGCACCAGAAGCCTATTGAAAGTCGGTGCCATTGGATGTGTTTTTCAGGAGTTATGCCCCTTTATACATGTCTGTCTGTTTTTATCCTTGTAAACACATTATCTCAAAAAGTCCTTCACTCACAACAATGAAACTTCATACAGTTGTTTAATACAGCCAGTACCTGAAGCCTATTGAAAGTCGGTGTAATCGGATGTGTTTTTCAGGAGTTCTGCCCTTTATACATGTCTGTTGGTCCATATCCTTGTAAACACATTATCTCAAAAAGTCCTTCACTCACAACAATGAAACTTCATACAGTTGTTTAATACAGCCAGTACCAGAAGCCTATTGAAAGTCGGTGCCATGGGATGTGTTTTTCAGGAGTTCACACAAACCTGTGTGGATTGCTGTGAATAGACAGTAATCGTTCGACTACATCTACTATAGGTAATCACTGCTCTATTGCTATATTGTTTTGTCTGTCTATGATCTATATCATATAGGTAAAATTATGCCCACCCCAAATATGTGAGTTGTTGGGGTCAGAAACATTATTTCCACAATTGCTCTGGGCCCGGCCCGAGGGGTCCCGATGGCGACAGCCACATGTCTATCTACAGTTCTAATTTTGTGTGAGTGGATACCCTACGGGGAGACGATGTGTCGCGTACCAAAATGAAGGTCAAGGTCAGAGGTCAAAGGTCACTGGCCTAAAAAACAGAAAATCACTGAAGTGTTCGTGTCCGGTCTATATCTGTGAACGTTTTTTATCCACAGTTGCAATTTTTTGTGAGTGGATATGCTAGGTGGAGACGATGTGTCGCGTACCAAAATTGAGGTCGAGGTCAGAGGTCAAAGGTCACTGTTGCCTAAAATCAGGAAACCATTGATCATTGACAGTTTTCTATCTACAGTTTTAATTTTTGGTGAGTGGATGCCCTAGGGGGGAACGATGTGTTGGATACGAAATGTAGGTCGAGGTCAGAGGTCAAAGGTCAGTGTGATGGAAAAATCAGGAAATCATTAAAAATTACTAATTTTTTGGGAGTGGATTCAATAGGGGGAAATGAGGTGTTGCATACCGAAATATAGGTCAAGGTCGAAAATCAAAGGTCACTCACCCCAAAATCAGGAAATTATTAAAATTAACATTTTTTTGTGTGAGTTGATACATTAGGGGGACACAATGCGTCACAAATCAAAATGTAGGTCAAGGTCAAAGGTCAAGGTCACTGCGACCCCAAAATCATGAAATTGTTAAAAATCATGATTTTTTGAGTCCATTGAGAAATTACGGGTAGCCGTTTCGTCATGTACCAAAATTTGGATCCAGGTCCAGGGTATGAAATAGACAAACAAATTCTAGTTGCCCATCGGCAAGCACGGGCAACCATCACATCTAATTGCATTGCAATTCGGGCAGAATTTGGTTGCCCAAAGGAAATTTAGGTTGCCCTGGGCAACCGGGCAAAGGGCTATTTCGCACCCTGAGGTCAATAGTCAAGATCACTGACACCAGAATCAAGGTCAAAGGTCAGTTTGACCTAAAAATCAGGAAATCATTAAAAATTACTAATATTTGGTGAGTGGATTCAATAGGGGGAAATGAAGTGTCGCATACTAAAAATTAGGTCACGGTCAAAGGTCACTGTGACCCCAAAATCAGGAAATTATTAAAAATAACATTTTTTTGTGTCAGTAGATACATTAGGGGGACATGTGTCACATACCAAAATGTAGGTCAACGGTCAAGGTAACTGACCCCAAAATCAGGAAATCACATTTTCATATGCCTGTCGAAGACGAGGTCATGTAATGTGATGTTGCGTTCTGTCCATTCATCCATTAACATTTGTTGTCCATGCGATATCTCTAGTCTCAAGGTATGGAATGGTACCAAACTTTTGAGTATACCTTGCTCGCATGGCAAAGAGGAGCCATACATTTTGAGATCAATTTGTCCAAGGTCAAGGTCACAGTCCTTCAAAACTGAATCAAGTTTAGCTGACCATATGTGTTAGGTTGGAATATTCAGTTCTCTCCCCTACATGTATATGGCATTCGTCCTGTGGAGTTGTCTCCCATATTTGAAACCGCTACATTTAGGTAAACTGTTGTGAAATAAAAACCATACATTTAGTAATTTAACGGGGAGAGGGGTCCTTTATGAACTTCATACCTCTTTATTAACTCAAGAACAAAGGTTTACTTCATCAGTTTCTTCTTCCTTCATGAAAAATTATCTCGTCTGAAAGGAATCCATTTGCAGGAAAACTACTATTTTCGTGTTTGACTATTGTCGATTTCAGTGTGGGATATGTGAGCTCTCAGGTCTTGCTTCAAGGTCAACTAGTTAGGTCGATACTTCATGTAGGAACTATTGTCTGGGTTTTTGTGTCACTGAAAAGGCACAGGTCTAGACACATTGTTGTCCCCAGACTTGGCTATTGTATGCATTGTCTCGTGATTCTTACACGAAGTATGAACCACTAGTTACCAAGAGTTAAGCTCGTTAGTTTATCATTCAATATAAGATGTTATATATGTTACATTCTCAGAAGCACAAAATTGTAGGCTAGCTACCAATTGGAATCAAGGCTATCAAACAACCTTGAAATTTGGACCAATGTAATTCCAGATACACGGGTGTATATTGAAGCCCCTTGGGCTCTTGTTAACTATTGATATTAGGTGAAAATATGGTAAATATGCATCAAATTATCCCTCTATTCCAAGAAAAGACCACTGATAATAATTTTGGCAAATTTCAAGTGAAAAAATAGTCGAGTTACCACTGATTAAAAATATTTTCCACACGCAGCCCAGGTTAAGATGCAGAAATGCGAACCACAAATTGAAGCCAGGTCCGATGCCTCGGGGCAATTGTTTCATCCAAGGATTAATGTGAAAAGGCAGATTACATCGGGACGATATTCGTACAGATGATACGAGAAGTTGTGTGGTTGGAGATCATACGCGTGTCTGTGCCTATTGTATTGTGAGATTTCTCCAAGACAACATAACCTTTGATCTGTCAGTCTGAGACAATCCGAAACCAAGTCACCGTCGACGTCGTACACATTAATCAGCTGTCTGAGCTGGTTCATCTTCATGGCTTAGCATTTATTTCTCTCACAGAATCTGTGGTTTAAATGTGAAATGCAAAGGTTTTCGTATTTCCCTACATGCATTAGGTAATGATGGCAATATCAACCTATCTACTTCATTTGGTGTGGTTTGAATTCTTTTGTCTCCTAGTAGCTTTAGAAAAGTGCTCTAAATTTGGTATCTCAAGGCTGACCGGTTTCAGAAATACACCAGACCGCGGTATCTGACCAGATCTGTCAAAACTTATAACATTCATCTTTTTAAAAGCTTCCAGTGTACAAAGTACTTGAAATAAAACCAAGTGAAGTAGATAGACCGATAATTCCATCATCATAATTAAACCGAAATGAAACATAAACAGGAAAATCTACAAACCTTTGCATTTCACCTTTACGGGTTTATGAACATACATTGTTTATGTCTCCATAGAAAATACCTGAAACAATGTTTATCCCGCTTCAGACAAAATCGTCCAATCAAAACGAGCGATCACGGTCACATGGTCGCTAAATATTTTTCATCCATCACCATCGATTGTAATTCGGGGTACCATAGCTAGGTTATCTCCCTTTACAGTAGCTCCTTTCTCAAAGCGCTTGCGTCGGCTGGCTCGCATCGATAACTTCTCCGGCTTCGTTTTGACAAGTATTTGTAATAAAGATAGCATTCATCTAAATTAGATAGCATTCATATTGTGAACAGCTTGTATTTCTTCGTAATCAGCGATGATCAACGCCAATGAATATTGCAAATGTGTGACTTTACATACAGTGTTTTTTTTTGTTTCATGAGCAACAACAACATAGAATCAAGGTTGTTCACAAGAAGTCCTTTATCACAGAATTTGCCTATGGACATTAGGGTGTTCAGAAAGGGTCTTCAGCGAGATAAATTCCTTACACGGTTTGTCAGTAACCCAAAACAGAAATATATGGGGTCAGTAAAATTTATATTGGGCTTGGCTAACGCCTCGCTCAATATAAATTTTACTGACCCCATATATTTCTGTATTGGGTCACTGACAAACCTTGTAACTAATAATACTTGTGTCTGGAATTGAATTCGCTTTTTGAGATGCTGTAACATAAGAATCGTTTTGCCTAATTTGTTAATCACCACCCACTACCAGCTTGGAATCCTCGATCATTACAATATCTGTCTCTAGTTTTTTGTAAAATTTGGGAGAGCTGTTGATCACTCTCCTAGATTTTGTACTGTGAGAGTGATCACTGTATTGCGAGAGTGATCACTGTATTGCGAGAGTGATCACTGTATTGCGAGAGTGATCATTGTATTGCGAGAGTGATCACTGTATTGCGAGAGTGATCACTGTATTGCGAGAGTGATCATTGTATTGCGAGAGTGATCACTGTATTGCGAGAGTGATCACTGTATTGCGAGAGTGATCACTGTATTGCGAGAGTGATCACTGTATTGCGAGAGTGATCATTGTATTTCGAGAGTGATCATTGTACTGCGAGAGTGATCATTGTATTGCGAGTGATTCACTTAAATTGTGGTATCACTCTCCGATACATTGTTTCCGGGAGAGTGATTCACAACTCTCCTGAACGAAAAGTGAGGTGAGTAATGGGGAGGGAGAGTGATCACTTTCCATAAAGACGAGAGACTGCTGATCATCATCGTTCGTTTTTCTTCAAAACCGGAAATTGCCCATTCCACATCAAGTGTGCTAGCATTCATGAACATTTCAATGATCTTGTTGAGGGGAATATCAGGAGTCATTCTGACTTTTTACCCCTCGGCCAAAATTTGACCGAAGCGTATTGTCATGTACGTCCGTCCATCTGTCCGTCCCACCTTTCTCGTTACCAAGATATCTCTAGAACAACATACCCTAGGCAAACCAAACTTGCAGTGCACATCCATATGCTCGTGACCCAGAACCCTATTGAATCCGGACCCGATTGGTTGGAAACTTTGGCGGCCATCTTTAATTAATGCGAAACCATCACAGCTTTCTCTTTACCAAGAAATCTTGAGAACGACTTACCTTAGGCACACCAAACTTTCAGTGCACATCCATATGCTCGTGACCCAGAACCCTATTGAATGTGGACCCGATTGGATGGAAACTTTGGTGGCCATCTTTAATTTATGCGAAACCATTAATCTTGTGTATCTCGGATACCATTTCGCTGTTCAGTATGAAACTTGGTAAAAATCATTGATGCATCAAGGAACTTCAGAGGAATGGCCAAACCAGTTTCCTTGGTTCGATGCAAACCTTGGCAGCCATTTTTAATTTATGCAAAATCTTTAATGATGTATGTCGCTGATACCATTTAAGTGTTCTATACGAAACTTGGTACATGTATACAGCGTTGATGTATCAAGAGACTTGCAATGAATAACGACATCTGTTCCTCTGACTGGCGGGAAGGATGGTCGGCCATCTTTAATTTATGCAAAATCATTAATGATCTCTATCTCGGATACCGTTCAAGTGCTCTATGTAAAATTTGGTATACATCATCGATGCATCAAGAGACTTACAGTAAATGACAGTTCTGGTTTCTCTGATTGGGCGGAAAACTTGGTGGCCACTTTAATTGATGCAAAATCTTTAATGATGTTTATCTCTGATACCATTTCAGTGTTCTATACGAAACTTGGTACATGTATGCAGCATCGATGTATCATTCGACTGCTTGAATGAATAACCACATCAATTCCTGAGTGGCAGGAAGGATGGGCGACCATCTTCAATTTATGCAAAATCATTAATGATCTCTATCTCTGATACCATTTAAATGCTTGATGTAAAGTTTGGTATACATCATCGATGCATCAAGAGACTTATGTAATGAATACCGGTTTCTCTGATCGGACAGAAACCGTAGGGGTCATTTCTAATTGCAAATTTTTTGAAAATCTGTATATTTGTCACATGACTGCTTGGTGTTCCTGACATCTTGGTTCAAATTGATTACATTATGAAGGGCTGGAGCCCAAAGCCGAGGGGTTTTCAGATACGCAGCTTCATATTTGTACATGACGGAGGTTGAACAAGTGTATCGTTCACATCTGTTGAAAGTGCATTATGGGAGTTTACATGAAGATCAGCATAGCTTTATTGTTAAAGGATGAACTTTAATTTTGTGCAAGTCTGGGATTGTATCCAACCAACAGGACAGTGTACAACATGTATTAATAGCCTGGGATCATGGTATTATTTAAGAAATAATGTTTTCATAGGCATGCTCAATGGTTATTTTACGCACGGTTAGTTTGGGAAAGTTTATTTTTAGGGCAAGGGCAAAGCGGTCTCAAATGGGGATTGATTTTGTCAGCGAGTCAGGCTTTGAGGAACATACGTGGATATAGGTCTAGTTGTGTCGCTTTGTTAATCAATTTCACGATGGAAACAACAGTTAAACTTGAGAAAGAAATTCCATCTTGTAATTTATTTTGCTTGTCTTATTCGATAATGACTTGTATGAAAGCAGTCGTCTCCCCCAATATTTCAAATCGCTCTGTTGAGCATGTGTACGCCTAGATCAATGGACACTTGTGCATTGAACTGATGACCAGCCAATATCAATCTGACTGGACTAAAACTAAAGGCTTGAAATGATCCAGTAGATCTAGGCTATTAAGGCTTGACCTTGGCTGACCTCAAAGCCACAATTTGTTGGGCACCTGTCATGCACTGACACTGATGAGCTAGCTAGATCAGCCCTTGAGACTGTGGACAACCACAGTAGATCATGTTCTGGGATGCCAGGGTCAAGGCTATTAACTCCTTGGTTATCTAGACTGAAGCCTCAGACTGTACTTCAAATGATCAGTATATGTATACATAATATATATAAATTTCATGTGTGAAGCAAGACGAGTATCGTACATTCGTTATGTATATACCGTACTTATTAAGTATCTGTAATTAACTGATGGCTTATGATTCCTCTTTGAAGATGATCCCTTTCACGCAGGGGTGGCTTATGATATCCGTTTCAAGTAGAGGTGAATTTCTGATTAATTATGTGGTTTTGATCTTCCATGGCGCCATGCACACCCCTAGGCATGCATTCTCTTATCAGGAAGGGAGTAAATTATAATAATAATAAATCCAGACGGGTGTTGATACCAGTATACCAGTATCTGGGCCCAAACTCACGCGCCCAAATACTGACAAAACCAATTTGAACGTCGGCTAAAATCTAAACCAAAACTACTTATTTATCGAAGAAATAATTGATTATTTCCTGTGTACAGCAGACAGAGAGACTAAATTTTCACACTCGCATCGTGCTTCTTGACGAAATCCATGCAGGTCGCCATTTTAGCATGGTTTAAGCCCACTGCACACTGGTTTTGCGCAGAATGTTTTATTCCGGTTTTGCAGGTTTCCGGTTTCGCGGTAGTCGACCGGTGTGCCCAAAAAGGGGAAGGGAAAAACCAGCCTAGGAAAAGTTTACCTTCTTTGAAAGAACGATTCAGCAGTGTCTGAAAAATATTTGAAAAAAATTTCAGATTTTTTGTAGCCGAGTAAATAATTTGAAAAGGTATTGGGCGCTGCCATCTTTGTAACTCGTCAGTCTTGTAAGGTTGAATTGACCAGGTCACATGGTTAGCTGTGATGTATCGTCAACCCTTCACATACATGTAAGAAGTCTTTTCACTCGAGCTTTGATTTCTCCTGAGAGTGACATCTCTGTAATCCATAATTAACCCTTTGATCGGCATAAAGAATGCATGAATGCAAAACTGTTGGTTGTACCAAAAAAATACAGGGTTAAATAAAAACAATTCTTGCTGATCCGAAAAAGTGCCCGGATATTTGACAAGAGTTGGTTCCATATTATCTGGAATGCTGCTGTTCTTGATTTCAAGACAGTAAAGTGGATAGCAATAATGGATGGATCGACTATACCATCTGTCAAATGGTTAAGTCGTTCTCGATATTCTGTATTTTGTTTTGGGTAAAATTTGTCCTTGGCATTAGATTGCTTGAACGGACCGAGTGTCCCCGTAAATGTATTCTCTGTGAACAATCGGCGTGTCTGCCATCAGTCAATTATTCCATACAAAATGCATGATGTCAATCTCAATGGCCTGGTCTCAAATACTAAAAAATAAATATAAGTCCTGTAGATTTTGATATGTAAAATATTTATGCATTTTGCATGGAAAAAAACATCTCTGAATCGAGCGAGTGACTGTGAGTGAGTTACAGTTCGACTTCGTGTTCAGCATTATTTTCACCATATCTGAATCGAACAGGTCACCGACAGCTACATGTAATCTGTGCTGATGGAAATTAAAAATACACTGATCTGTCCCCTGCCCTAACGTCACAGGACCTAACATCACTCCGACGCGAACGGAACTGTTGGAAATCTCCCCCCCCCCCCCAGGTTGAAATCCTGCCTATATTAAGATGGGCACTCCTCAGAAGTCAGAATCAGCAGTGATTTTCATCAAAAATCACCAGAAATTTTCATCAAAAGTAGGTCCCCTAATGCACCTTCATGCCAAAAATCAAGGTTCTAATGTCAACGGTTCTCCTTATTTTGCCGACAAAAGGATTCGGATGGACTGACTGACTCACTCACTGACTCACTCATTCATTACCGGACAATTTGCAAATGAGAGCCTACTTTGTAGGAATATCTAGTATCATTGTTAGTGTCACGAACTGTTCTTTGAATAAATAAATTTGTTAGGCTCTTAAATAAATGCTTAAACAGGTCATTTGTTGTTCTTACTGTAGAATTATGCCTGCATATGTCCAGTCAGGAACTGCTTGTGTTCATAAAGTATTACTGGCTGATTCCTGGAGGTGGCTTGCATAATTGTGTGTGTAAACTTTCGAGCTCCAGTTTCTCTTTATCAATGTTGTTGTCGTGCACATGCAGAGGCCAAGGCAATTATTTTTACACATACATGTAGAGGTGTAAATCACAGTTAATGGGAAGACAAGCCTGCAGAGAATCCCTGGTGAACATGTCCATGCAGCCACACAATCTATCTTTTTACCTCATCATATCTTTATCGTAGACATGATGTCACACTTCTAGCTGAAATGGCGACCTGGATGGAATATAACTTGTGTTAAAATAGCTTAAAGATATAATCAACACCAAAATCGATGGATTATTTAAACTCGCCCCTACATGTATGCATATATCAGCAGCGAAAATTGCTGGAGCATCATAGGTGTCATATTTGATGATAGTTGGGTCGCCGTATAAAATGAATGCAAGAATATATTTTAAACTCTGCCCGCTTCGAAGGTGTTCTTTTTCGCCAGTGGACACTGCATGATGTTTTAAGTGACGTTGCGATGCTCCCGAATCTGATTGCTGAACAGCTGCACCCATGGGATAACATCATAAAGGTTTAGCAGAGTAGCAGAGCATACAAAGTCAGAATGCACCAAACATGTATATATGCTTGTTGACACAGCCTTTCAAAAATAAGTGGCATGCTGCGCTGTTGAAACAACATTGACTGGTTCTTCAATTTAGGACATGGAACATTGCCTGGTTCTTCAATTTAGGACATAGAACAATAGATAAATTAATGTGCATGATGTTTTAAAGCATTGGCTAAGAAGGAATCAAAAGCTATTGAGCAAAAATGACCGTTTTTACCTCCATTTTAGAGAACACGATCGCTCTAACCTATTTATAAAGCAATTCATTCTTTTTTTGCTTGTGAATGGTACAAACAAGTTTAGTTTTTTTGTGGTCACATGTGTTTTCTTTGTACCTATCGTAACAGATGTCACCTGCGCGGAGTTTGAGCGACATCGATCCCAGCCTATATTTGAGGCTGATTACATCTTTAAAGCTTAATACATGTAGTCCACTTTAGGGAGAACGTAACATTATCTTTGTAAACCAATAGCTGAACTCTTCTATTTATAGCTAACAAAGAAATCTAATATTGGGGTGTCCTTTCCCTAAACACATGCCTATTGCTGCATTAAATGCTGTGTTCTGATTACAGATGTGCTCAAAATAGATTGGGAAATGTTTTAAAACAATTAAAATAATTTTCTTGTATTGAAGAAAACCAATCTTGAGTTATGTTACTGGAGCTCCCTCCCATCAATGGAGAATCATATTTTAGTCAAAGCGTATAATTTGGGCCCACTCGTTTCCCTACCTAAATAAATGCTGCTCTGCCGAATAAAAGTTGTGCCCAAATTAGGGAGATCAAGAACCCTGATCTTGTACATGTATCTTCCATTTTTAAACCACCTGGCTGGTCAGTCCAAATTTTTAAAAATATAGACAAGATTTCCATTGGCCTGTGAAGAAAAAGTTCGTAAAGCTTGGCGCACACGAGAGCTTTTCCCTGAACCAATGTTCGCAAGTGCCTATTGTCTCGGGATAGCTTTCGGGCAGTTTTTGGTGAAATTTTTTGCTTCGTGAGGCTGTGAGCAACATATCTATGATATCTTGTTTGATAATTTTTGCCACGAGAGGCGAATGTAAGCCAACAGCTCAGCACTTGTATTCGATTGGTCAATGGAAGCGCATCTGAAATACATGTGGTTCCCCGTCGTCCATCATTTTTATGTGGGCCCGGTCACATGAAAGATCACATGATCTCGAAAAAGGTGCTCCATGGAAACTGTAACCAATTCGGTGATCATTTTGCTCACCGTGTGCGCTGAAACCACGCGAGAACTATCCCCTGAGACAACAGTCACTTGTGGCTGTTAACTCAGCGTTTGTCTCTCGTCTGTACCAGGCTTAAGAGGTTCAGTAATACTCTTTCATAATTATATATGTACAGACAATGATCAGATGACAGAAATACTGATTTTGAGTTGGTTTTGTCATGTTTGTGGAGGACAAGTCATTGGTTACATATTGGTGATATCATGGATAAAGAAAAAAATAAAAAATAACGATAGCGAATCCAGTTTGCTGTTATTTTGGCTATATGCGTATACTGCTATGAGAATTTCCAACTTCAGAAGATATAGAGAAAATTTGTGTGCAGATGAAGGCTATTAAAGTAGTGCAATATATTGTCTGTTTGCAGAGATCTCCATTCATTGACCAGCAATTCTATTTCCAATATTGGCAGATAAACATGCTAGAATATGTATGGTATCCATTCTGTAATATTTCCCTATAGGCTCCATTTCCATCACAATTCATATAGCTACTCGTTATCACGTTTAGAATTCTTTTATAGTGAGACGCGATAAAAGCTGGCGGAGAGCTTCGTCAGCTGGTACCAATACTGTAGATATCATGCATATGTAATCATGTCGACGGCACAGGTACATGTAATGTACTCGCTGGGCTTTTATCAATGTCTGTAGCCAGTGGCAACATTTCTGTTATTCCTAAATAACGGTACTTGCTTTATTGGTTATTTTACCCTCCATCATCAGATACAGACAGCAACGTACATGTGTATCGACGGTTTTGCTCATGTTTTTTTTACCTGTATGGATAAAAGTTTTATGGAAAGAGGAATGGTACATGTAATTAAGAGATCTCTTACTATTGATTTGAGTCTCTGTGTAATAGGCTTTTCATTTGTGGTCATCATCATAAATGAACGGCCATTAACGTTAATTCTGAGATTTTCCACTCATGTTTAGTCCAGAACCATACGATTAAATGATCTCCTGATTCCTGACACATATACATTTTTAGAACAATGATAAGCAGGGATTCATACAAGTCGCTTTTTACCACCGAATACCGGTGGTAAAAAAAATTTGAAAACTCAATTCGTATGGCAGGAAACTCAATTGCTTTCGTTTTACTGGACAAATACTCAATTTTTCGTGGAAAACTCAATTCGCCAGACATGGTCAAAGTTTATTTGACAGCCCCAAATTACGAAATAAACTCAATCGAATGACGATCTTACCGTGAAAACGACACTAACAGGCGCCGGGAGCGTGCCACCACGTGTGGTGGTGTTGTTGTTAACGACTTCGAGTATGCTGATCACAGCGCCGCGTAGCGGCAGACACAATTTGCTTGCATACATTATTTCCGGAACCCTCAAACGTTTATAGTGTGGCAGCCTGCATTCGTACTGCCGAGGGTTTCCAAACTATCACTGAAGTTTGACAACAGGGACTGCCGCCCAAAAGTTTTTATCGGTCATCTGTCGCCGTAAAAGTTATTTTTTTCTTCAACTTCAGACAGACCCTGTGTACATGTAGCTGTTGTTGTCATCTTTAAATCGCGTAGGTCATCAATTTGTCCGCCAGAGTTGCAAGTTTCAGAAATGAAATACAAAGGAAATATAGTCTACGAAACGAAAGAAAAATCTGCCCTCGCGTTGTTACGTAGTTGAAAACTTTTGTGCCTTACTTCCCTATTTTGAAAGTGAACTCTTCCAATCATGCCAATTCGATTCATCGGCTTGTGGGCTTACAACACCGGGTCAGTGGAAGTTTCCATTACCGCAATAGGGTTGACAGCCGACAGAGAGTCTTGGGCTTTGTAGAGCCACGTGCCTGCAGTCAGTCGACCATATTTCCCGGCTAAATCTGGACGTTCGGCCCATTCAGTATCCATCAAACACGAAGTAAAAAGTGAAATGTCCAGCGATGTCAAAGATTGAAAATACATCAAGACTAAACGTCTAAATTTCACACGACTTGCTAAAGCCAAGACCTGCAATCATGATCGGGTTGTATTTTTGTAAAGTACATTGACTGGTCTACAACTTCACTCGTGAGATGCTTAAAGTTGACTCCTCGTTGATTATAAACAATAAATTTTCATAGTTGGAAGAGTAATGGAAAACCATACTTTAAATACGAGGTGACCTCCAGAACTGGATTTTGGAAAACTTAACAGGAGATAAATAGCACTCAAGAAATTTGCTTAAAAAATTTAACATTGACTAAATGTGACCATCCAAAATATTCGGTAGTTTTCAGAAAATTTAGACTTTAGAACTTGGCAGATCTGTCGCATGTAAAAACTTTATTAAACTTTAATTCAGTAACAATCTGCAGAGGCTGTGTTTGGTGCAGTTAGCTGCAGACAAGAGGGCACGTTTCCTGGTTCGATCGTTTGCTGTTTTGAACAATTACTGCTTGATTTCTCCCTCCGATTTCATTCGTGATACAGATCCCCATGTACATTGCTATTCAGACTGATCTTGTGGTACGGTACATGTAAATCTCTCGGTTTTTATACTTCATTCGATGAAACCTGTAGCTGAAGACGCGCTGAATAGAATGAGTTTTATTGTCCTCCGCCACGAAGTGGTGGGAGGACTTGGAAATGCTAGCCGTCCGTCCTTCCGTCCGTCCTTCCGTCCGTCCCTCCGTCCGTCCGTCCGTCCGTCCCACATCTTGTGAACGCGATATCTTGAGAACAATTCGACCAATCGACTTCAAACTTGAGAAGGTGCTTCACATCAGTTAGACGGCCATTGGTATTGATTTTCACTGAGGTACGTAATCCAAGATGGCCGCCATCGACCATATTGGATTCTGTCCGTCCCACATCTTGTGAACGCGATATCTCAAGAACAATTTGACCGATTGACTTCAAACTTGAGAAGGTGCTTCACATCAGTTAGACGGCCATTGGTATTGATTTTCACTGAAGTACGTAATCCAAGATGGCCGCCATCGACCATATTGGATTCTGCTCGTCCCACATCTTGTGAACGCGATATCTCAAGAACATTTCCACCAATCAACTTCAAGCTTGGGAATGTTCTTCACATCAGTCAGACGCCCATTGGTATTGATTTTCACTGAGGTACGTAATCCAAGATGGCTGCCATTGACCATATTGGATTCCATCCGTCCCAGATCTTGTGAACACGATATCTCGAGAACAATTCAGCTAATCGACTTCAAACTTGGGAAGGTTCTTCACATCAGTTAGACGGCCATTGGTATTTATTTTCACTGAGGTACGTAATCCAAGATGGCTGCCATTGACCATATTGGATTCTGTCCATCCCACATCTTGTGAACGCGATATCTCGACAACAGTTTGATCAATCCACTTCAAACTTGAGAATGTGCTTCGCATCAGTTAAACGGCCATTGGTTTTGAATTTCACTGAGATACGTAATCCAAGATGGCTGCCATGGACCATATTGGATTCACTCCGTTCCACATCTTGTTAACACGATATCTCAAAAACAAATCAACCAATCGACTTCAAACTAGGGAAGGTTTTTCACATCAGTTAGACGGCCATTGGTATTGGTTTTCACTGAGGTACATAATCCAAGATGGCTGCCATTGACCATATTGGATTCTGTCCATCCCACATCTTGTGAACGCGATATCTCGAGAACAGTTCGACCAATCGACTTCAAACTTGAGAATGTGCTTCACATCAATTAGACGGCCATGGGTATTGATTTTCACTGAGGTACAAATCCAAGATGGCTGCCATTGACAATATTGGATTCCATCCGTCTCGGATCTTGTGAACGTGATATCTCGACAACAATTTGACCAATCAACTTCAAACTCGAGACGGTGCTTCACATCAGTTAGACAGCGATTGGTATTGATTTTCATTGAGGTGGTATGTAATCCAAGATGGCTGCCATTGACCATCTTGGATTTCACTCACCCATATTGTACCCATCTGTGTTGTGAACGCGATATCTTGATCTATTCCACTCATCGATTTATAAACCTCACCATCCACAAATCCATATACAACTACAGACTTACATTCCAGTGTTACACTACCCATTACTGCTTCCCAAACCTCCTCAAATTGTCTCAACAATTCCAGATGAACGTCTCTTTCCACATACACCTATCAACTTTTCAAGTTATATTTAAGGAGATATTGGAAGCGTATATGCTGTATGCTCTCAAACAGGCTACTTGGCGGAGGACCTGCTAGCTACCCAGCTTGTTGAATTTGGATATTGGGTAGATGAAAATGTTTTGTCAAAAATAACCCCTGCTCATAGTATAATATATTGACCATATTAAAACACACCAACAGCATCCTGTGCATGGTGGTGGTTGAAATATTTGAGAACTGAATACCAATACTCGGTGGTAAAAAAATTTTAAAACTCAATTGCAATCTTTGAATCGGCGGTTAAAAATTTTGAAAACTCAATTTCACCATTGTGAAAACTCAATTTTGAGTAATATTGAGTTTTCAGTGGTAAAATTTTTGACTTGTATGAATCCCTGATAAGGTGTAGCTATTGTCATTTTTGGTGTTCTAAATCCATAATCAATTAAACTCTATCTGAATCCATCTTGATATTCTCATTACTTATTCCCTTTGACATTTTGAAATCAACTGTCTGTCACAGGTGTGCTTTGTAGTTCCATCATTCCGTTACACATTTCTTGTCCGACCAATAACTCAAGAACTATTTAACCGATCAACTTAAATCTACAAACTTGGAGAATGTCTTGACATCGGTTAGAGGACGGTTGGGATTGCTTTTTAGTTACCTGTGTAATCCAAGATGGCCGTTATCAGCCATCTTGGATTATCAGCAGTTGGATCTTGACACATTTCTTGTCCGACCAATAACTGTAGAACTCATGACAATTTGTCGTCTGTATCAATAAATATACAAGATAACCATAATAAACTTATATTTTATGAAAGCGTACATCGTAGGGATTCCAACTATATGATTTGTATAACCGACGCTGCTACTGTGTAGAAAATATTCCAATTTTAAAAAATGAAAATGAAAACAATAGCGTCCATTTTTCAATTGAAATTTCATGAAAACTGTTGGTCTTGTTTCAACTTTGATGGTATACCTTGATAGGAGACAATTCGAATTAGTAAATGTTATCCCATTTTTAAAACAATTTGCCTGGTTTTGTTTTTACAGCTATTTTACTAAAATAAATTGAAAAAAACGTACTATTTTACGGTTGTTTGTCTTAAAAGTTGAATAATTAAAAAACTAATCTGAACTTACAAAAAGTGAGATAAAGTTTACTAGATCACCTTATAAGTAACAGGCATGCCAAATTTCAAAAGCGTAGCATGGATACTTTTCGAGAAATAAACGTTTAAATCTCGGATTTTGTACAAAAATGAAAGGCTAGAAATAGGGCAAAATGTGTCCAGCTATACATCTGATGAATTAATTATGTCTCCCCCAACTATGTTGGGGGAGACATCTAGTGTTTGTGCTGTCTGGATGGATGGATGGCTGTCTGTCCGTCCCCTTGCCTTGTCTGCAAGATATCTTGAGAACTACGGGATGGAATTTCACCAAACTTGGATGGAAGTTTTATTGGGATAGCCCCCTCATTTGATTAGGTTTTGGTGTGTGTGCGTGCATTCATCCATGTCCGGTGTCCGTCCGGCCATCTACTTGTACATGTATATACAGACCTTGTCTCCAAGATATCTTGAGAACTACTGGACGGAATTTCACAAAACTTGGATGGAAGCTTCATTGGGATAGCCCCCTCATTTGATTTGGTTTTGGTGTGTGTGCATGCATTCATCCGTGTCCGATGTCCGTCCGTCCGTCCATCTACTTGTACATGCAGGCCTTGTCTGCAAGTTATCTTGAGAACTACTGTATGGAATTTCACCAAACTTGGATGGAAGCTTTATTGGGATAGCCCCCTCATTTGATCAGGTTTCGGTGTATGTGTGCATGCATTCATCCGTGTCCGGTGTCCGTCCGTCCGTCCGTTCATCTACTTGTACATGTATATACAGGCCTTGTCTGCAAGATATCTGGAGAACTACTTGACGGAAGTTCACCAAACTTGGATGGAAGCTTTATTGGGATAGCCCTCTCATCTGATTAGGTTTTGGTTTGTATGTGCATTCGTCCATGTTTGGTGTCCGTCCGCAGCGGTCGAAATAACGCCTGTCTACCTGTCGCCGACAAGTCATTTTTTCAAGTGACAACTAAATTAAAATTCCACCTGTCGCCGCGACAAGTAACTATTCTGTCCTAAAAATACTGAATTCCGAGCTAATACAGGCCTAACATGACTGAATTGTCTTCCTGGAAACAGTTGTTGAGTTTCGTTTTATTTACATCGGACATTCTGTTCACTTCGTCATTCATCCCGCTGCCATACAACACGAGAGCTCCGGTACATCAAACTCCATGCAGGATTAATCTCCCGCTAGATTTGCACACGATCCGCTTGAAAGGCAAAACTAATGGATAAAGTAAACGAATTGACTGGCACGATCTAGCGAAATTGACCTATATTTCTATCGACTATTCATGCCTGGCAACTTCAAGTCGAAAATGAAATCAGAACAAGGTGATTGATTCTTACGTTTTATTTCGGAGAATAAGAGCTCAATAAAACTTCGTCAGTGAGTATTTTGATCGGAAGGAAATCGTGCTTGTCAACACGGGCAGCTAACGTGAACGTTGCGTTGCCTGTGCCGATTTTTACTTGCTCCAGACAAGCGATCAAGCGCTAACGTCTAACACCCGCAAGTTGATCGAGTGAATGCAACAACAACAACAATGATACATTTTCATTTGGGAACTCGACTTTTCTCTTGAAGAACACAATATTTATTCACCATAACTCAGTTTTCGCGCGCGTTTGGCGCGCATTTTCCCATGGATAAAAACTCATTTTTGGGGGGTAAAACTCAATTTCAAAATTTCCCAAAAACTCAATTTTTCAAAGTCGAGTTTTTAATCTGGGTAACCCACAAAAAAGTTGATAAAACCCTCCTGCTGTTATTGTCCCCCGCTACTTAGTAGGGGGGGGACTTAGAAACACCGGTGTCCGTAATTTCGTAATTCCGTAATTCCGTGATTCCGTAATTCCGTAAGATTTTCTTGTCCGGACAATAACTCGTGAACGATTTAACCGATCAACTTCAAACTTGGGGTGTGCCTTGACATTGGCGAGAGGACGGTTGGGATTGTTTTTCAGCAATGTGCGTAATCCAATATGGCCGCCGTCAGCCATTTTGGATTATAAGCAGTACGATCTTAGATTTTCTTGTCCGGACAATAACTCGTGAACGATTTAACCGATCAACTTCAAACTTGGTGTGTGCCTTGACATTGGTGAGAGGACGGTTGGGATTGTTTTTCAGCAATGTGCGTAATCAAATATGGCCGCCGTCAGCCATTTTGGATTATAAGCAGTTCGATCTTAGATTTTCTTGTCCGGACAATAACTCGTGAACGATTTAACCGATCAACTTCAAACTTGGGGTATGCCTTGACATTGGTGAGAGGACAGTTGGGATTGTTTTTCAGCAATGTGCGTAATCAAATATAGCCGCCGTCAGCCATTTTGGATTATAAGCAGTTCGATCTTAGATTTTCTTGTCCGGACAATAACTCGTGAACGATTTAACCGATCAACTTCAAACTTGGGGTGTGCCTTGACATTGGTGAGAGGATGGTTGGGATTGTTTTTCAGCAATGTGCGTAATCAAATATGGCCGCCGTCAGCCATTTTGGATTATAAGCAGTTCGATCTTAGATTTTCTTGTCCGGACAATAACTCATGAACGATTTAACCGATCAACTTCAAACTTTGTGTGTGCCTTGACATTGGTGAGAGGACAGTTGGGATTGTTTTTCAGCAATGTGCGTAATCTAATATGGCCGCCGTCAGCCATATTGGATTGTAAGCAGTTTGATCTTGTTCGGACAATAGCTGGAGTACGATTCAACTGATCTACTTCATACTTGGGGTGTCCCTTGACCTTAGTGAGAGGACAGTCATGTATTATGTTTTATGGATGTGCATAATCCAATATGGGTGCCATCTGCTGTATTACATTTATGTTAAGCTCATCAGCGATATCTCCATTTTCAAATCATACCGTTATCAATGATATGAGATATCATCGACCCCAAAAAATCGACCATAGAGGTCCATGGCCCCCGCAGCAGCAGCGCCAGTTATGGTGGATGTAATCCACCATAACTGGTGCTGCTAGCGGGGGACATGGACCTCTATGGTCGATTTTTATGATCCTTAAGAGCAAATTTAATCTCATAATTGAACGTTCTGTTGACATTTTACTTTGAACCAGGGCTCGAATTGGCGGCCTGCAAATTGCAATTTGCAGGCCAAATTTGAGGTGTTGCAGGCCATGTGAAAATTCGCCTGCAAAAAAAAAAAAAAAAAAAAAAAATTGCAGGTCATAATTTCTGTGGCAGAAATTGTTATTATCTTCTGTTCAGTGGATATTCTGGAGATCATTTTCGTCGACGGCATGTCCAAAAGGTAGAAAACTTTTCATCTTTTTCAACACAAAATACATCGTCGTGGTCGAGTTCAGATCGATGGCAAAAGTAAATATGTTCAGGGGAGTCTACTCGCGCATTACTTGGAAATAGAGAACTGTTGTCTCCCTTTACTGTCCTTACGCATGCGTGCGCCGCTGTTCTAGGAATCCTATTTCCGTTCGTTTGTGGCTGAGAGACTGGCCAAAATGAACTGACAGATTAATTTGCCGGGCTGCCAAATAATGAAATAAATTGTGTGATGGCAAAAGTATCAACTGTACGATCGTGGGGGTTTAACGACTGGCTCAACATTACGAAAAAGGAGAAAAAAAACGGACATGATATTGTGACAGAAATGAACTGCTCGCTGTGTTCGAAGTACGAACGGCAAATTCAAACGGTGAGAAATTTTCAACAAGCTTGGATTAGCGGCACTCGTACAATCAAAAAAGATTGCGTGATCACACATTCGAAGGCAGAACCACATAAACGGGCGGAAACACTTGAACGTGATCGTTTCTACAGACAAAAAGGAGAAAATCCCGCGGCTCGAACAATAATTGGCCAGTCTCTCAACAAACTCAAGGAAGGTGAAAATGAAAGAATTTCGAAAATCTTATTAAAAAAATGCAGGTCAAATTTTGCAATTGCAGGTCATCTTGGATTTGACCTGCAAATTTTTTGGAAGGGGGTTTTTTTTTGCAGGTCATCTCTCATGCTCTAAAGCGAGCCCTGTGAACTCCCTAATAGTGGAACAGTCTGGTGGCAGAAATGAGCCCACTGAGTTAACATCAGGGAGTAAGGACATTCATCTTGGCAATGCAGAGCTAAAGGAAGGAGACAAATTTGTCACTGTCATAAATGTCTCGCGATCGAAAAAAAACGTGTGTTCAAATTCTCCAATGCATGGAAAATGGAGAGACTGGTTGGAATATATGATGAGAGTATGGTGAAAAAAGTTTCAGTAAGAGTGACAAGCTGAAGTACCAGGGTGACAAGTAAAAAAAATAGTTACCTGTCACAGTGACAAGTAATTCTCAAAAAACATTTCGACCCCTGGTCCGTCTGTCCATGTACTTGTACATGCTTACGTATATACAGGCCTGCAGAGAATCCCTGGTGAACATGTCCAGCCACACAATCTATCTTTTTACTTCATCATAGCTTTAATATCGTAGACATGATGTCACACTTCTAGCTGAAATGGCGAAAACTTGTGTAAAAATAGCTTAAAGAATTATTCAGCTTCAAAATCGATGGATTTTTTAAACTCGCCCCTGTGCATATTTCAACAGCGAAGAAATGGTGTTCTGTTTCGCCATTGAACACTGCATGACGTTTAAGTGACGTTGCAATGCTCCCAAATCTGAATGCTGAACAGCTGCAGCCATGGGATAACGTCATAAAGCTTTAGTAGAATAGCAGAGCATACAAAGGCAGAATACCAAACATATATATACTTGTTGGCACAGCCGTCCAAAAATAAATGGCATGCCATGCTGTTGAAACAACATTGACTGGGTCTTCAAATGGTAATTTAATGTTTGGACATGGAACAATAGATAAATTAATGCGCATGATATTTTGAAGCATTGGTTCAAAAGCTATTGATCAAAAACAACCTTTTTACCCCTCGACCATTTTGGCCTCGGGGTATTGTCGTTGCCATGTATGTCCGTCCGTCCGTCCGTCCGTCCACTGAAACCACGCGAGAACTATCCCTAAGTCACTTGAGGCTGTTAACTCAGCGTTTGTTTCTCGTCTGTACCAGGCTTAAGAGGTTCAGTAATACTCTTTCATAATTATATATGTACAGACAATGATCAGATGACAGAAATACTGATTTTGAGTTGGTTTTGTCATGTTTGTGGAGAACAAGTCACTGGTTACATATCGGTGATATCATGGATAAAGACAAAAAATAAAAATAACGGCAGCGAATCCAGTTTCCTGTTATTTTGGCTATATGCGTATACTGCTATGAGAATTTCCAACTTCAGAAGATATGAGAAAATTTGTGAGCAGATGAAAGCTAAGTATTGCAATATATTGCCTGTTTGCAGAGATCTCCATTCATTGACCAGCAGTTCTATTTCCCAATATTGGCAGATAGACATGCTAGAATACGTATGGCATCCTTTCTGTAATATTTCCCTATAGGCTCAATTTCCATCACAATTCATATAGCTACTCGTTATCACGTATTCTTTTATAGTGAGACGCGATAAAAGCTGGCGGAGAGCTTCTTCAGCTGGTACCAATACTGTAGATATCATGCATATGTAATCATGTCGACGGCACAGGTACTCTCTCGGCTTTTATCAATGTCTGTAGCCCGTAGCAACATTTCTAAATAACCTTGCTTTATTGGTTATTTTACCCTTCATCACCAGATACAGACAGCAACGTACATGTGTACTAATGGTTTTGCTCATGTTTTTCGACCTGTATGGATAAAAGTTTTATGGAAAAGAGGAATGGTATATGTGATTAAGAGATCTCTTACTATTGATTTGAGTCTCTGTGTAATAGGCTTTTCATTCGTGGTCATCATCATAAATGAACGGCCATCAATGTTAATTCTGAGATTTTCCACCCATGTTCAGTCCAAAACCATATGATTAAATGATCTCCTGATTTCTGACATATATACATCTATTCTGAGAACAACGATAAGGTGAAGCTATTGTCATTCTTCCAACTGACGTTAGCAGCAGTTTTGGTGTTCTAAATCCATAGTCAATTAAACTCTATCTGAATCCTTCTTGATCTTCTCATTACTTATTCCCTTTGACATTTTGAAATCAACTGTCTGTCACACAGGTGTGCTTTGTAATTCCATCAATTTTTCCGTTACACATTTTTGGTCCGACCAATAACTCAAGAACTATTTAACCGATCGACTTGAATCTACAAACTTGGAGACTGTCTTGACATCGGTGAGGGGACGGTTGGGATTGATTTCTAGTTTACCTGTGTAATCCAAGATGGCCGTCATCAGCCATCTTGGATTGTCAGCAGTTGGATCTTGACACATTTCTTGTCCGACCAATAACTCTAGAACTATTTAACTGATCATCTTCAAACTTGGAGAGTGTCTTGCCATTGGTGAGAGGACAGTTGGGATTGCTTTTCAGTTTTAACTGTGTAATCCAAGATGGCCATCAGCCAATCTACCATAACTGGTGCTACTGGTGGAGATGTGGATTTTGTTGTTTTGAAAACTCCAATTTAATGTCAATTTTCATAGAAAAAAATATCAACTTCTTTACAAAGCTTATAGATATGTTTTTATGCAATATGTGCAGTGGATATTCGATGGAGGAACGATTCCGTGTAAGACTCCCAAAATATAGTTGACATCACCTCCTGAATGTATTGTCAGTCTGAAATGTGCATATCATGGTTCGATATTACTTGCCTTGCCTTTGGTAGAACCTTTAACATGGCTAATACATATAATATATAGGTGAATGTATTTATCTACATCATAGCTGTTGCAGGGTTAATTGCTGTTTGGATTACCAGTGTCGGTGGTGTGTCTTGTCATGGTCATACATGGTCCAGTAACATCTGGACATCAGTTCATCTGATCGCCAGTGTGGTCCTGTCAAAACAACCTCACGATGGATGGAGCTCCAGCTGAGCAAAGCCAGCCGTTGACTTGCAGGCCTGTAGTGGAGAGGAATCGGCGGAAGATAGATTTATTGTGTCTGATCGTCTACAGGACTGATCTTATAACTGAGGAAATTGGGCAGAAAATGGAAATTACACTGGTCTTGGCGGACAGAACATTGTAAGGGAGCTTCTTGAAATTGGGGCATGCTAAGAACTGGTATAAAGCATTCCAAACGGAGAGGCATGGTGCGCCGAGTTGCAACTCCAAGGAACTCCATGGCATACTTTTTGGAACTCGGCAAACGAAGGATGCCTGGCTTATGCCATATATGTACCGGGGAATGGCATATGCCATTCCAATTGGAACTCCTCTCCATCCAGATCAGAACACTAAACTGGGCACGGTGTATCCTATTTGGATAAACAGCATATCATTCCTATCCAGGAACTCCTGCCCTAATTTCTGTAAGCTCCCTAACATACCTATACACATTTTACCAAGAAAGAGCAGGAATATATCTAAAATGTGGCGTGATATTCCGAACATTCAGTTCATAATCAGATTTTTTCTGTCTTCGCAATGACATTACCAAATATGGACACCGTGCTCGAGGTCAGAAAACCACACACCTGTTGCATTGGACAGACGACATATAATTTAGACAGGCAAAAAATTGAAAATCTAACATTGAAGAGATTGAAAGAAATAGGAATTAGACAGCTAATTCAAATTTGGTAAAGACTAAAGTGTTATTTTTGGGCGGACAGTTTTTATTACATCTTGGCAGGTTTTGGAGTGATGAGAATGATTTTATAATGAGAAAATGAAAATAAGAACCCCCCACCAAAAACAAAATTCCTTGCCGGAGAAAGTGAATCTTCAAAAGTGCAATCAAGATATTGGATCTCCTTGTTTACAGCTATACAGCCTCTCTGTACCATTATGCCATGCATATCATCGTTTTCCAGCCTGCAGCAGAACTGGCATTCATTCGTGGAAGTCACTATTCTGTTTTCAATTAGGTCTACGAAAAAAGAAAAAAAAAAAATCTTGCCGAAATAGCTCTGGGATTCAATTGTTAGACATATCTAGAGATGCTAATCTTGGACTCGGTTACATTGCGGTGATTGTTTAAGTTATTGATGACAGTATAGTCCAATAATATCATGGGATATTATCGTATTCATATTTAGTGGTATTCGCCATACCATCTATCATTAAGAATCCCCCCGAGTGTGTTATAATACACCGGGATATCTCCCGTGGCCATCTTCCAAGCTCCGATTGATCAAAGCCCCTCTGCCATTTATTGCCTTCACCCAAGCTCTGCTGTGGCACATGTTTCTGATATTGTTGGACATGTATATTGTTTTGCAAATACATGAAGCAGTACAGCACCAGTACCAGACAACCTGCTTCATACTTGAGGGGTCATCCAAAAATTACTTGAAGAGGTAGCGTCATTCAAAAATATTCAGCAAATAACATATTTCTATAAAAGTTATTTAGTAGAACTTGAAGAGATCAAGTAAAGTGAACGTTTTTCTGTGACCTTATTTTTTAATATCACGGGCATTGAAATCACACTTCTGACATTCTCTGAAAAACATGGCAGCACCTGCAGTTGACCCCAGTGCCTGATATGACGTCAAAAAATGTGCATTGACATTCTGTGATGGCTTCTAATGTGACGTCATGGACACCTGATTACGTTATTTGATGTCATCTCAGTCATTTCCCATTTTCATCTTGTTCACTGGACCGAATTGAAGAATCTAATGATAGTGGTCCCTTGAAATACAAGATTTTTCGACTTGAAATTTTTTTGGCAAATGATGCAAGTGATCATGCTGTTCAATTAAAATCACGCTACTACCTCTTTTATGGGCATATTTCCTTGAACTCGGCCTCCGTCACAAGCTTATCGCCATGCAATTATATTACTTTGTCTCATACAACAACAATTGCATCGTCCTTGATTGCTTCAAAAGACAGTTCATATACATGTATTAAGGGAGCTTCTTGAAATTGAGGCATTCCAGGAGCTGGCATAATTGTGCATTATAAACAATTCTCACTCGAATTATGTAACGTCAACATTTCTTCGACATGCAGTACAAAATATATTATTGGGATTTATACCGGTATGTGGTAGCTGATTGATTAAAAAGGCTGCTTGAAGCCTGATACAATTCCGAACCAGTGGGAAATAAGTGATTAGAAATTTCGTTTGATTACTTATTCACACATCGCTGACATCACAATGGAAGTGAATGTCATTTATCTTTCTTTACCATGCCAGTTGGGATAAGGCATATTGTCAGTATTTGTTTGTTGCCCTGGTAACGCTATCGTCATGGAAAATCGTAAAAGTGAGATAAAGCTGAATAGAGACTTTTCAATTTCCGTGGTAACAGGCTTATGCGCTTATACAATGTATGCATAAATGTTAATAACTTCATTTATGCAATTATAATCTCGCTCCTAGTACGTGTAGGTATCCCGATCCAACGTAATCCATCTGTCATGTCTGTTGCAGCGTTAGAAATTGAATGCATTCAGTCGGCAGTAAATTGTACGTACGGTAAGCCCTCTAATAATTAAATCCCCCTATCATTGTTCAATCACTCCCAATTTTGAGAACAAATTCAATCAGTGGTTCTAATAAACTTTGATCACCCCTAAATCATTCAAATGATGAAGAAATAATGGACTATATTCATGATTTTGAATGATTTTGTCAACTTCCTGTCATACACATATTAAATTTTGTCGTGATTTACGAGAGTACAGAAAGGATATATACACACGAGTGGGCAAGCTTCCACAAATATCCAGTCATGGATCGCCTACATGTAGCCTAAACTGCTACTCGCTCTATGGAAATCAGATTGAAAATGTTGCTCGAGACAAATAAAATTTCACTGGTTGAGTGGTCTTCCATGCATTAAATACCGAATATGTCCGTATCGTTTTCTTCTAAAATATCTTCGTGAACCAGTCGAATCGGCTGTCATCATGGTCACACCAAATTCCAACAATACTTCAGGAAGACTTGTCATAAAATGAAATGAACCTTCATTGTTTGCTTTAGAAAGTAAGCAGTTAAGATCCCGACACGCCACACACTGGTTAAAGTGTGTTCCGGTCTCTCGTGTTTGTCAAATTTGCAAGAGCTGTTGATAACTCTCCAAGATTTTTTTCCTATGAAGTAGGCTCTCATTTGCAAATTGTCCGGTGATGATTGAGTGAGTGAGTGAATGAGTCAGTCCATCCAAATCCTTTCATCGGCAAAATAAGGAGAACCGTTGACATTAGAACCTTGATTTTTGGCATGAAGGTGCATTAGGGGACTGTTACCAGCAAGTTCTGAGCTGACATACTTTTGATGAAAATTTTTGGTGAGTTTTGATGAAAATCACTGCTGATTCTGACTTGGGCAGTGCCCATCTTAATATAGGCAGGGGGGATTTCCAGGAGTTCAGTTCGCGTCGGAGTCCTATGCCTACCCTACTTCGTAGGTCCTGTGATGTGAGTCACACTGCAATGTATTGCAATAGTGTATTACGAGAGTGATTCACTTTTGATGGTATTATTAGATTTCCAGGAGAGTGATCAATAACTCTCCTGGGAGAAAAGTTAGCCGAGTGATGAAGAGGGAGGGAGAGGGGTCACTCTCCTTAAAAATGAGAAACACTGGCTTTCCGTATCAAAACAAAACAAATTGTGAGAGTTTAATTGTTTGCTATCTTTACCATATCCAATCTTATCCTCATTTTGATTGGTCAACATTTTTGTCACCTTGGTCAATTTTCTTTTTGGTCAGTTTCTTCTTGCATGTCGAAAAAGCCTCAGTTATGTAGTCGTGGAGAGGGCGTATATGGCATTGAAACTCTGATGTGTATGTAGCTTTTCTTGACAAGGTACAATGTAGAATGTCCTCTCTATGGCTGTACCTCCCAATAGGGCGCAGATGTTTTGCTTGGGTATACATAATTGTAGGTCAATTTGTGCTTCTAAAGTTTGCTTTTTCCCCCTAATGCATTGAGTAATTTCTCAATTACAATCAAGGATATTAAATCTATACCCACTGGCTACGTGTAACCTACATACATACCTATTTATTAGGCTCATCAAATGTAACTGTTCATTTTATCATGACTAACCACCCCAAATTTTCTCGCCGCTTGGAATATATTATTTCTACAGTTTCTAAAACACATGTTTATTCATGCCAAGTATGCCAACATGCATGGAGAGTCAGTGCGGGTCCACAAGACAAAATAATCTATTGCATGACCTTAATTTATTTTGCTAATTATATTACTGAAACATCCCTATATTGCACATGTATGTTAAACCTCAAGCAGACTAAAGATAAAAAAATAAGATCTGTCCACGCATCCCACTTCCCCGGCGAGTACAGTAGGTGACGATAAATGAAGATTTAGCCTGATGTATATATAGAAAACAACAGTTCTGCATTATTATTCAGAACCCGGCACAATTTTCTCAGGTTATCTTGGTCTGTGCAGCGGTTCTAGCTCTTTCCTTTCCCCATAAAGAAAAAAAAAAGGAAAAACAAAAAAAATCTACATCCCGAATATTGTGCTCGAAGAAAAGCAATGTCTGTCAATTGGTGGCATAATGAATGTGAACTTAAGCAGAGATCTCGCAGGCCGATCTCTGAAGTGTTGCTCAAGTTGTCAGCGCTTTAGACTTCTTCCGTCAAAGCTTTTAAGGCGTATTGGCAATTTATGTTGGACGTTTGATAGTTTGAGAGGAAATTCAATTGTCTAAGTAGGATCGGCCTCGGTGTCTTGTGCGAGAATTATTGAGTCTTGTCAAAGCTGATCAGACATGATGATTATCTCCGAGTTCGGCCTAGTTTAAAACTCGCTGGTACAGCTGGTTCGTAGCGTTGATATCGCGGGGTAATACATCAATACATTGTGTCAAGCTCGTTTTGTTTGAGCTACTTACACATTCTGTCTCCGACATGTCTGTCCATGACAGCCAATGGTGCGGTTGGCAGACCTTGGGAATGAGTTCCACATGGGCTGTCTTGGCTCAAGAATGATCTCGCATCATTTTATGATTGTTTAAGCATCATTGATATTCCAAATCCATGTTCGTAATACTCTTCTTCCCTTAGATGTTTCAATTGTAATGCTCCAACAGGCCCAAACACAGGATTTCTGGCGGGAGGGGGCGGGGGGGGGGTGCGAGTTTAAGAGATGTGGAACGTAAGCCCTAGCAATGCCTGCCGAAAGTGTGCCATCCTAGGGTCCAAAATGCGGAAAAAAAAATTAAAAAGTGTTTTACAATATATGGGTGTATATGAATAACAGCTATACAGGTCGTTAATTCAGGTGAAATATACACAATGCTAGGAATGGTTTATTTCACCTTTCATCGTTTCTATGTATTGGAACCATTCATCATGCTGTGAGTCCTCTAAAGTCTCTGATTTTGAAGAACTCAGTAATACAGTAGTGCGTATTAAATCGTGGGTGGAAATTCCTAGGAAATTTATTCAGAATCAAAGAAAATCTCCAGTAACGGTACCTCGCATGTTCTTTTCAAAGTGCAATGCCAATGTGCTTGCAATGTTGTAGCATTGGGACTGGCTGCTATGACGTCGTAATTCAACGTGCAAACTTGTCTGGGAAAAATTTGTTTTGGTGAATTTGACTTATAAATATTGGTTGGATTTTTATGAAATTTCAAGATAGAAATTATATGCACAAATAATGTTCATATGATATGCGAAATTTCACTGCTCTGAGAAAAATTGGCTCGATTTATTGCGAAAAATCCCATTCCCTCATAATGTGAGACAGACAGTAGTTTCGAAGCGGAACTGAATGTTGCGTGTAAACCTGTTGACATCCTCCCTGAACATGTCCATTTTAACTGTAAATTCTGTCAGTACTGTTCTGGACTCTGCAAGGCTGTGAATCATCAGGATAGGTTGTAAGAAAGCGACCGAAGAGAATTCAATGTCCTTTGTGTAAGGTTTTATTGTTCAAGCCTTTTTTTAGAGAGCTTCCTGAAATTGGGACAGGCTAGGAACTGGCAGAGTTGTGAAGCATTGAGAAACTCCCTAGCATTTTCTTGGGATCTCCGCAGAGAAAGGATGGCATATGCCATGCAATGGTGCAGAGCATTCATTTGGATCTCCTCCCCGCATATACCATTCGAATACGAATTCCTTTCCTTGCTGATCAGAACACCAAACTGGGTATCATGTATCCCATTTGGGTCACTGGCATATGCCATTCCTACATGTAACGATTAAGGAACTCTTGCCCTAATTTCAAGAATATCCAAGTTTATGCCTAGTCTGTGATACAGTGTAGGTCTAGAAATCCTTTCCTAGATTAGAAGTTTCAAACTTCAAATAAACTGTTGCAAGTTTATATATGATTAGTCTGTGATAGGTCTAGCAGGGCCATATCCAGAGCCATTTTGATACCTGTTAAGGGGTATGGGCGCCCAAACTTTACAGCCAATTTTAATGCTTTTTACATACAAATGCGCCCAAATACATACAGATGTGCCCAAAAAAGGCAAGAAAGGGTGTCCCCAAATAAACTCTGGATATGGCCCTGTCTAGGCCTAGACATGTATGCTACATATGGTCTTGCTGCGTCCATCACTGTTTGTATTTCCACTACCACTGACACACGTCAACAAGGGCACATTAGTGCGAGTGTGATACAAACGGGATCTACTGAAAATCGGAGGTGATTGAATAATCACAACTTCCGATCGTCTTTTCTTCCAAAAATCGTGGGTGATCGATTCCCGATTGGGTAATCGATCAATTAGAGGAATCACGGTACTGCTTTTGACTGATGGCAAGGTGCAGTAAGGACACTACATTGGAATGGGTGGATAGGCAAGGAATAAGATTAGAAATACTGGGGTACAGTAAATACATGTAGGTGATAAACGGAATCAAAGATGAGAAATAATTAATGCATGATTTTGCTGATGTCTAGATGACATTGATACAGAGTCAACGATATGTGATCATCTGTGATCGATATTTATTACCATTGGCTGTGCATCATTGGTGCCAAAAAGCATATGAAGGGTGGTGACGGGGAATGGGTTGTTCGGCATGCTCCGCGTGACCAGTACACATCGTACCACGATGGAGTGCCCAAGTAAAACTAAACCAAGAGAAACCTGTGAATACTGACACCTGGGTAAACCAACCAACCAACCTCTAAATATCGACATTATCTTGGGCCCCAATGTACTTAAATTTAAGGTATGTTGAAATTTGATAAACAGGTTAGGGCGATCCCGCTCTCTAAAATGGAGGTAAAAATTAGGGTCATATTCTGCTCAATAACTTTTGATTCCTTCTTAACCAATGCTACGAAACTTCAAGCGCATTAATTGATCTATTGTTCCATGTCCTAAAATTAATTTGCCATTTGAAGAACCAGACAATGCTGCGCAAACAGCGCGACAAATGTGTGTCCTATTATTATGCAAATTAGATAGATGACAATTTATTACTTCACTACCGTTTGATGTGGATATATATATATGTCAGTGTGCGCCTGAAGAGGATTTTGCTGAATTCATTATGTGAACTGATTTATTGAGCAAAAATGATCTACATGTATTTTACCTCCGTTTTTAGAGAGCGGCTTTGCCCAAGCCCAAGGTTTCCCTGTGCAACTCTTGGTTTAGTTTTGATGTGTACATTAAGCATATTTCAATGAATATACAGTACATTTGCTAATGAACTTGTTGAAACCTTGTGTTCAAATGGCACGCACACATGTTCCCATTACATGTATGCTACAACAATACAGCTTTATTAGACACGTTGGACAATGTAGTTATGACTTGTGCAACGATCTACTTGGCCTGCCTCTAGCTGACAGTCGGATCATGCGGTCAATGTGGTCAACTTCACAGCTATCCAGGTCTTTTCGTCCACTTCTTAGACCTATTTACACCTTCTTTGTGGAGGGAGTACTGTCGAATAAAGGCCCCATCTTTATTGAATTATGCCAGCAAATATCTTGGATAGACACATCCGTCTTCGAGGACCGAAAGCTTTTACGCCGGGCTCAATTTGATTATCTTCCAGTGCCCTTAAACAGGCGGCCGAGTTTGGGGGAAGATTAAGCATTTTCTCGGACCTGTTACAAGCTCCCCCGCGCACCGGTCGCCTGTTTACAAGCCGTGTGATACAGGTTTTATGGACACCAATACTCCGTACCATTGATTATACGTCACAACCATTTTCCCCCCACGAAATGTTACTTTAATATGTTTGCTTGACTGGCTTCATATACATCCATGCCATAACAACCTGACAAATCCACTGGTACCTTTCGTGTGTGGGTTTCAGGTTGATCCTGTTTATGTGGTGAAATTGGCATGTCCGAATAAATCTCTAAAATATTTATGTTGTTTGACAACATGTGTCGGCTCACATTTGAATTCTTATGATGTCATGGCGCTCCCCTGGGAGTTAATTTTATGTGGTAGCCTGATACCATGTACATGTAAGAGCTTGTCATTATCTCACTTGACTGGGTATATGTTATCCGCTCGACTCAATAATGCACTCTGCACCCATCGCCATTTTCATTGCCTCAGATTGTATACCTCCGAATGCCAGATATACCCTCTGATTGCACTGGGGTTGAAATCGCAGTGCACAGCGTTTGTGCACATGGCTCTCAACCAATCAGCATCGTCCGCTTGTAAACGGAGCGGGATGGGTTCAGCATGACACAGCTGAACAAGATTTCGTACAGTACATTCTCGTGTAATAATTTAGCATAAACTTGTTAATTCTTTTACGAAATATACTGGATGCATTTCCCTCGCATTCAGATACATGTATTGATCGTGTTGATCAAAATCGAATACAGACTGAATGCGCATGCGTGCCACATTTTTATACACAGCGCAGTCAGAGGGTGTTACACTGACTCTTAGGTGGTAACAAACTGACAATATGACCAGTTTTGTAAAAAAAATGTACAATGTTTGCAAATCTCAAGTTTGTCCTCGTGCCATGAGTAAGATTTGTTGTGGGTCCATTGCCATTGATACACTTGACATATGACACTGATACATGTTGTCTTAGTCGTTAATAACAAATGGGCCCTTATTCAGATGACATCTTTCAGGTTCAAACAGTGCAAGGTATTCGCACTTGGTTCTTATCATGTTTATTTGGCAGGTTAAACCAACAGAAAGTAAATATATACCTATACATGTAGGTCAAGTTCTGATCAATTAAGATAACATATTCAATCTCCAGTCCTACAACATAAAACAATTGTTCCTGTGTTGAGGTAATGTACTGTATGCATATATATTGTCATGCATTATAGTTCATTTTGAAAGAGAGGGCACTGCAAAATGGAAATTTCTGTGTCGTTTACGTGCTGATTGTTTAATCTCTATGTCATCTATGTCACTACATGTTCATGTTTGTCACGTTTTAATGGCTCCACTGAAAACGTAATTCACTTCGATTAATTAGCATCATTTAATTAATCTGCGAGGGTAATTTAATTTTATTCCTCATGCTCATATTGTTTGGGAAAAAAAATGCTTATGTATTGTACGATAAATAATAAAGGTATTCTTG